>JAUJPO010043255.1:0-17455 GCA_032270745.1 Tiaropsis multicirrata
AAATAAAGCTAGAATTGAATGAAAGTTTGTCATGAAAATGTGTCAAAAAAATTAAATGATATTTTCTTATTTCTTTTTATGAAATAAAGAAAACCATGAAATTAAATTTTTAGTGACTTTCACTTTCCATTTATATTTCCGTAAAACAACTAATTAAATTGGTCTCGCCTTATCGACTATAAAAAAACACACTAACATTTTGACATCGTTCTGACAAGCCAAGGGAAAACTTGTTTCAAGACCTCTCGTCGTTTGAATTAGAGGGCTAAAAAGCTATTTACAATTTAATTTTCTTTTCAACTCTATATAAAACTTTCTGAAAAACAAATTCACTCACACAATGTCCTAAATAAATTTTTGTAAGTATAAAAAAACCAATAATTTAATTCTCAAATTCAATTCAACTATTTATATAAAAAAAACTTCTCTAAATGAATTAACATTATATACAATCGGACGTCAAAAAAGCACTCAATTTATAGCACACTCAAACACACACAGATATCCAAAAAAGTTTAAATTTTTAATAATCACAACGGGTTTTCTGAATCTTAGCATAATAAAACAGAGATGTGAGGGTAAAACCTCGGGTTTAAAAGATTCAGTCATATGTGACACAAAATCACAGCCGAAAACGGGCAGTTCAACGATGATAAAGGAGATGAGGAACTGGAATACAGGTAGGGGCGCAACAGGATGGACTTCTCGAATTAAACAGTCGTTAAAAACTGATATAGTAGCTTTTTTTGGCAAAAAGGAAAAAGGGGGTAGGGTTACTGAGACCAACACGCAACAGGCTCCTCTCCCGTGCACCACACATTAGGCACAAAAAAGAACGATCATACCACCATTAGAATGTTGTTAACGCGTTGAACATTGGCCTGCAATGAAACTTTCCTCCACTAATGAAATGATATCTTGTATCGTCATTGTAGGGTTCTATCAAAAGAAATTAATATATGTTCCAGTGGTTGGGAACCTAATAATTTGAGACGTAACTCAAGTTACTAATTACTTTTATACTAAAGAGACGACCTGGTCTCAAATTGAAAGATGAATAAACCAGTCATGTACACCCAGTGGTAATAAACCTTGTAACGAGCTGTCACAGAAGAAAATTGTATAGGGGATGAAAAGGGAGGGGTGTTCGGGGTAAATTCATTATACCCTGGGGGTAATTTTGGATATTCAAGGGGTCAGATCGACGCTTGTCCAGTGATTGAAAATGTAAATTGTCTGGGGGTTAAATATGAGAATTCTTTCTGGAACAGCTCCTAATCGTCATAAGTATCTTTAAAAAAAATTAATGGACACGATATATGAAATGAAATTACTGTAACAGCAGTAACATCTTACATTAGTAGGTTAGTAGCTTTCCAGTCAGAAAGTGTTTCAAATAAAATTCAATTTGATAACATTTGTGAAGGTTATGCCAGTAGTTTTAGTACGTAATTCATAGACAATATTATGGGCTTACAGTTGTGTTGTTATTTGTCAGTCGTGTAAGGAGTCAGAGAGATGTAAGTCTTTGAGAGTTAGAGTAACTAAATCCATTGCGTTCTCCAAGGAATCAGACCCCTGAAAAAATGTAGGGGGTGATTCCTTTAATTCGAATGCAATTTTAGGGTGATTCCTCTCACTCGAAAGTTTTGTCGTTAGTTCGTCTCAAAGTTTGCATGTTTAAGATGTCACGGGAGGGAGTTCATAGCCTTTACCAAACCCTTTATTGTCACTCTCTTAAGGCATCGATATTGATAAAATTTAAATATTTTCTAACTTCTTCATGGCACATGCCAATTTTAAATTCGATTCTCAAATTAATTGATTTCAACTAACTTTTTTCGAAATGTAAAAAATGGGGGCGCTCGGCAACAAAGAGTTGACTACACCATTGAACTATACTTCTCCCTGCCACTTTCTAATATAATAAAAAGATATGTCTTACATGTGTTGCTTTGCGTTTTCTCCTCTTTTTCTTCTTTACTTTCAGCTGTTGAATGTCTTGTTGCAGTTTCCTGGAAACAAGCGAAGGAAAAAGGTTTTAGAGTAAAACTACCTGTATAAAAGTGAAAGATATAATGAACTATTTTTAAGGATGCACAACTGTACTGTAACGTGTCCTGGTCAAAAAGCCTTAGAAACTTTCCTTAGGCTAAGTAAAACTCCTATCACCAAATTAACTTTTTCCGTCATCCGCTAATTCAAATTTCTTAACTACCAAACTTTCATGCAATTTGAACCCTAATTAAAGTTTTAAAGTAACAGAACGATCTCTGATCCATGTAGATTTAATTGGTCTATTAGAAGATCTTTTTGAAGCTTTAGAACCGGGACATCAATTTTCCACTAACGTGTTAAGAGAAGGCTCTTTATAACTTTGGTTTGCATTTCGTGGTCGTAACCGACGGTCGTAGTGCGGCGAAAGAACTTCGTAATAATGTACTTTCGTCGGCTCTGCGCATATTGTTACACTCCTTTTTGATTCTACAAAAATGAAATGCACGAATCATCAAAATATAATATAAATTGTTATAATCTAAAAGGATGGATAAATATTTTAACGATAGCAATTTCAAGTCTTGATATATGATCCAAAAGGTTAAATTCTCCAACATTTGAGATAAAAACAACCTCCGCCATGCAACCAGAGTATACCCACGTTTATCGTTCGTTTTATAGTATACTCTGTGCAGATTGGGCTTTTCCAGAAAAAGTCCATATCCCCCTGTTGAGGATATAGGATATAGGATATCCTAGGATATCCAGAGGGTAAGAATTTTAGGACCAAGGATATCCAGGGGGGTTTGAAATTTTCGGAACGGATATCCAGGGGGGGTTGGTGTTAAGAAAAATAGAAATCCTCAACAGTGGGAAAGCCCGTTTTCTGGAAAAGCCCATTGTCTTCTCTGCGGAGAAGTGTAGAAAACTCATTTTTCTGATGCCGCCTCAATTCCCCACAAAATTTAATCCCACGCTTTGCCACACTTGTTAACGCTTAGTTTGAAAAATCTGAAACTAGAAATTGCGAATGGGAACAAACTCCCAAACAAACTGTACGGAAATTTGAATTTTCAGTAGATATCGGGTCTGTATACAGGCACAGACAACCATGCAATGTCTTTCATGCACGAGACATAACTGAGAAACTCAATTTGGTAGGGGAGTAAGTAGCTATCATTTATATCCTTACTCGCTAGTTGCAATGCGTTTATGCTTTGATTGCTCAAATTTTCTTTATTCGACTCATCCTTGTAAATCTTGAACGGAGATTTCTTGTTATTTACTCTCGAGATGGTAGATTTGCTTTTAGTCAAACTCGCCAGCTGAAAAAAAAATCAAATTACAAAATACCGTAATTGCCTTAATTGTCACTTGATTATTATTATTATTATACTTAATTAATAGCGACAAATATTTTTCATAATAGCTTTGGTAGCATCACAAGAGATATTCATTAACTATTTTTAACGAAATTTAAACTAGCATTCTTGTTTCAGTTGAGATTCTATTATCTGATCCAAATACAATTTGAATACTCAACCCTTAAACAGGGTAAGGATTTTAACAAGGTTTTTTTCAAACAAGCACCATTAAATTGTGGTAAAGCAAAAATAATGTTTAAAAGTTATAATAGTGGCCTTTATCGAGGCTGAGGACCTGCCAATTTGAGAGCACTCATGTTTTCCGTAGTAAAGTCTACGAAGCATTGAGACAAAAATTTGTCGACGTGGTCTCAAATCGTTACGTTTTATCCAAGTTTCCTTTACCGTGTTCTCGCCATTGGCATTCAGCACCTTTAAGGGTGTTCGTTCTTTCTTCTTCCCGCTAGTCTCCATTTGATAGCTTCTTGATGACGTCATAGAACACTGAACAGCCGTAGAATTGCAGACCGGAAGAGCTGTCTGCACTGAAACAGTTCTCTTGGGTGTTCTAACTTCAGTACTTTTCTCAAGAGACCGATTGCTAGTGTTGGTTTTGGACGACAGATCGACTTGCAATTTCTTGTTTCTAGTCTGCTTTTTCGGCTGTTTTGACGAGGGTATATTTTGCGGACTGAGATTAGCCTGAACAGAAGCGTCACTTGTTTCTACTGCTGCTAGAACCTTTTGCTTGGGGTTGTTTTGATGAGACGAGCTTCTTGTTATTTGATCAATATAGCTTTCGATGAAGGACATGTTGTTGGTGATGTTCTCCTTGATGTTAAGAAGTAGTTCAACCTTCTTGTTTGTCGGCCCGTCATTCTGTAATACGAAAAAAATTACTCAAAATCATAATATCTTGCTGGATTGACTCGATTTCTTTTTTCGTTAGAAAATTGATAACAGAAAACTACATACGATAAGAAATTGCGCCACAGTTTTTAGCAAAATAATGCTACTGGATCAATCAGTAGAAAGTTTGCTTGAATAAGATGTCCCTTAACCCCTAACCTAAAATCCTAACATTTCAAACTCCCACCTCAGCATTTACGACCCAAATAAAGAACAAACCCCCTAGCACACTATGTGTGAGGCCACGACACGCCGTTGCAAATGTTTCCGGTTCTACTATTACGTAGCGTACGATTATTAACAGTATTTTCGCACTGTAAATCATAGCATAGAAATGAGACGAAAAATCAAAACATCACTCAATTGATTTCAAATCATTTGCTTTTGTTGTGAAAGAGAGATACACAGTTAGGGAGAAAACTGCGCAACTGTGCTTTCTTCCTCTATCTTCTAGAAAAGAAAAATTAAATGAAGTTAAGCGATGGAGGACTCCAACTACATTCTTATAGTATTGTAACAATTAAAAAGATCCAGAAAATCTTTTCAAGCTTCAAAGACTGTAATTCCTCTCCTCGTTAAAAATAAAAGGAAAAAGTGGCGTGTAAAACAAGGCTAGAAAGACAACAATTTGAAATTGATGTGGGGATGAGAGTTATGTCGACAAAAGTACAGCACAGATTGAGCCTACGATATACTCTTTTGACTGGATTTCAGGTAATAAATATGGTAGAGTTTCTGGAGGACTTCGATTAAAGCTCATGTTTGAGGCCTTCATTTCATTCATTTATTTGCTCAAGAAATTATTAGGAAAAAGACTAATGAAGAGATTTCGAGAAAAGCTCCAGTGTAAAGAACCTCCAGGTACTGTAGGTCTAAAAACTAAATTTTGAGAATGAAAATGATGAAAAGCTAAAATACAGTATGACGAATATTTTGTACTTGTGAAGTTTGAGGTCAACTGGTGAGTATTTTCTTTTTTTTAATTAATACACGAAAAAAACTTAAAACTTTAAAAATAAGGAAGATATAATATTGAAAAAGTTTAAAAATCCCTTAAATCCTCTGGGGATGAAAATCTGTTCCAACCACAGGAAACCATTTTTAAATGAAGATTTTTGAAATTAAATTCCATTTCTCGAGAGAAAAACTAAGGATGTATGAATTTAAAACATCCGCTTTGAGAGATTTTCTTAAAAAGCACACAAAACGTTGATAACTAACATTCTGACTAATATTCTCAAAATCCGATAAACCAAATTCAACATGATAATATAAATAAAGGTCGAGAAAGAAAGAACCCTTCAAAAGAAAGAAAAAAAATAACTGATTCAAACCATGGGAAAATTCTAGTAACGATTTCTAAATCTTGTCGAGATGGTACGTATATTAGTCTGTTCCAGATAAAACCCCTTCCCCCACTGTTGAGGATATTGGATTTTTCAGGGGGGTTTGAAATTTTCAATATCATTATCATCATCATCCTAGGATATCCAAGGTTGAAAGGAAGTTCGCTATATTTGAGAAAAGAAAGTAGTCTACTTGTACCCAATAATTCCTATTTTTGTGAAAACCAAGAATTGGAGGACCCACAATGGCCCAACCATTGTCTGACGAGATAATTTTGAAATTTTAACCTCTTCAGATTGGCTAAAGCTGACATATTTCAAGAAGTTACAGGACTTTTCCAGGACGATTTACAACATTTCATTCATATCATTTTCTTTTTTACACTTTACAGGAAAAAGTTACTCAAGAGCAGATAGAAGGTAAAACGAGAGCAGATGAATCTTACAAACGCAAGGTCGAATGGTTTATATAAATGACCAAAAAAGAATAATCACAAGAGCAATTTGGATTATGATCTCCTTTTTGTATTTTTAATGTATACCGAGCTACTCGTTTTATTTCAGTTTCTTGACCTTAGTTTTAGAGTCTGTACCGAACCCACCATAATGAGCCGATCAACAATTTACCGTTTGTGGGCTTTGTAAAACGGTTAAAATGATTTTCTTGTCTTTTGTTCAACAGTCCCTACTTCCGGGGAATGCAAGCAAATGTACGGAATGTTTTAAAAATTCATAACTTTGCTTGCAAACCTATTTTCCATATGAAAATAACTTTTTATTGACATGTATTTTTGTTGAAAAAATTATAAAACCACAATTAAACTTTATCAAACAATGCCTCTGGAGAATTGATTTGAAAACAGTAGTATAAAGGAAGTTAACCCTTTCCGTGCCGAGCCCTTTTTCTGGGTATTTTTTGTTAAAATGAGCTAGGACAAACTTAATAAACGTCAATATCTTCTGAACCAAAAGGAATTAGAGGTTGGTTTATAGCTCGTTGGATAACTGAGAGTCTCCTCTTTCTTTTCCGTTTCAGGCGTGGCGGAGGGCGTTCCTTTTTAACAAAGTCAGGGCCACTGCGCGGACTTGACTTACTTGACGGCGAACTGCAGTGGTGCGGCTTCAAATCAATTTTTTTTCAATTCTTTTAGCTAGAGGACAGAATCTAGTGTAACTGAGCCAAGTTTTTTGTATTTTCGTTCACTCAATGTCAAAATATGACCAAAAAATGGCAAATATCTCAAAAAAGTGAATATTTGGCAAATTTGGCATTTTTTTTACTTTAAAGGTCAAAATCTCTTCCAAAAGACCAAATTAAGGGTAAAACGCAGTCTGATATTCTATAATTATTTTTATTCATTGCAGAGTTTCGTGATGCGTTCATGGCCTTTGATAAAGATGGTAATGGTTTCATCACAACAAAAGAATTAGCAAAAATATTGAGATCGCTTGGGTTGAACCCTACGGAAAAAGAGATATGCAAACTTGTCAATGAAGTAGATTTTGATGGTAGGTTTTCTTATATCAATAGAGAAGGTTCATTTATTAACACCACTCCAACAATATTTGAAAAAGAAAGACAACGATCTCGCCGTGACGTTCATTGTTATCCAAATCGTAAAATAGTCATTGAATCAAGAAATGATTTGACTGTTAAAAAAGACAAGCTGAATGCTAGAAACGACAGGCATTTTGTAAGGCATAGGATACACGCTATTATGGAGAACGCTTACTCAAGATTGCATAGTGCAAGTGTTTTTTTTTCAAGCCGAAAAACTTGGCCGTCCATAAAAAAAAGTGTACATCCTCTTCTTTTGCATCAAATTAAATTTACACACTACATAAAATTTTAGGGAATGGAAAGATCGATTTTGTGGAGTTTGTCGACCTGATGTTGTTGAATGGTGATCAATTAATGTGGAATGATAAAGACCTATTGGAAGCTTTTCACGTTTTCGACACCGACAACAAAGGTCTGTAGCGTTGAATTATTATAAAATACAAAAGCTAAAGAACAAATATCTCTTTTCATGATATCCCATTACGTATAAATAACCTTAAAGGCCGGCTGTTTGCCACTGCAGAGATTCGCACTACTACATTCTACATATCATAATAACCGTAATATCAACAAAAAATACCTAGATTTTAAATCGCAGTTGTAGTAACACTCATTAGAAAAGCATCCTGATTAGATGTAGTACATTATACTAGCTGACAAGCCAGCGTCGCATGGCGCGACATAGAGGCCCTTCGAACAAATAATTGACGTCAGAACATCTGCAAAGGAATGGCATCGATGTATTTTTACATATAGAAAGCGAATTAGCGTCTAAGTATAATAGATTAACAATACACACAAGCATTGATAACTGAAAACTGAGCACTCTTTAGTCTGAATCTAAGAAAAGAAGAAAATTATAAGTACCCAATTTTACCACACACCACAGGTTACATAATGGCAGCTGAATTGAAGTACGTTTTGTCTCAAATGGATGACGAGAAGATCAGGAACGACGAACTACTAGACATGATTCACATATCGCAGCTGGATCAGAACCGAAAAATCAATTTCGACGGTAAAAAGAGTCCAGAATACTCGAGTGAAAATTTGGTTAATTCAACGCTTTTTGTTATTTTTAGTATTTGAGGTTATCATGTTATGTGCATTCATTTCGAGTTATATAAACTCGAACTGCTTTTTGTTCATTCTGAATTCGAGCTATTTTAACTCAAGTTAAAAAGCAAATTTAAAATTTCTCAAAATATGACGTCATATTGTTGCCTGACTCGAAATTTTAGAGGCGACAAAGGTCTCCTGACTGTCCGAGGCTGGGCCAAAAAAAAAAAGAGTCTTGTTTCCGGAAATGCGGTTGACGATAAAAAATCTCACCCGGTCGGCCGCAAAATATTATTTTTTTTGTAATTATTTTTTCATTATTTTCTACTTGACCTACAAATGCAAAAATCTCAATGTTTGATGACTCTATTCGCAAAAAAAACGCGATTAAAATATAAGTCACACTTTAGCTTAGTAGTTTCTTTCTTTCATGGTCTTAGTAGTCAGTTTGGAAAAACGGCAAAATAAACTCATTAAAAATAAACCTTACATGGTATAAAAACGCAAAGTATAAATGGGAAACTGTTAAGACTTTATAAAGGCATGAATGCGAACGACTTTTTTGTGTAAAATGAATGTTATTATTTTTGTGTTGCTAATTGAATCTAATTGAAAATCTCTTGAAGCTTATTTTATTTTTATAGGCTACCAAGAAAGAAAAAATATTTAAGTTGCGGCCGGGTGATGTACGAAGAAAAAGTTCATCCGGCCGATTTCCGTAAACAAGACTACCTTTTTTTTTGACCCTGTTATATTTTTTTTTCTCGCGCACGCCAATTTTTTTTAACGGACGCGCTTTTCCGATTGCAAGTTTTCCTGATTATATCAGACACTTTGATCACAATGTATATTCTCTATGTAGAATTCAAAGACCTGGCGAAGCCTGACATCAAGATACATTCACATGCAGCGGAACAGCACCAGAACCAAAACAAACCCAGTCTCAGGGCACTCCGATTCTTAACTTGACAGAGCTACGACTTTGAAATTCATGACTATTCGACAAAAGATGGAAACATCGTAACTTTTAAAAATAGTTCGTAATGATATTTATTATTGTACATCATTTTATATCATAAGAGTTTATTAGAACAGAAAAAACTGCAGTTGTTTTCGTACTAATAATTTCATTACTGTTGTTATTTTGATTATTTAAGAGTTTATAACAAGCAGATATTCAATAGGCTAGCATTGGTTATTGAGATTTATTAAACCAAGGTGGTATGAATATCACACCACCGAGGTTTAATAAATCCAATAACCAATAATTATGCCTATTGAATATATGATTTGCTATAAAAACTCCTAATTACAGCTAAAGTACATAACACTATAAAAAGGACAAAATGAAATCTAGAATGGTGACCCATATTCAAAATCAGGTTGCACTTTCAACACTGACTCAAGAGAATTCTCCTAAATTTGACCAAATGACACTTTTTCGGTAAAAATAATATTGAAAATGGTTATAAAGATTACAAATAACTTACGTGATTACAAGTGCACTTCAAAACGGCATTTTGTAAATTATTCAACTTCTTTTTCATTTCCAAGCATTCTAGCTGATAGCTGAATTTCTCCTTTTCCAATGTTTTTGCTTGCTTACGACTGTTCTCTGAAAGAAGTAACGAAAAACCCTTCAAAAGTGTTCGAGCAAAAACCTTCAAAATAACGAAAATATTGTTCTCAACTATGCTTATACAATTTAACTTTAGAAAAAGTAATTTTGGAAGAATTTAGAACTAGTTAAAGGATTTACTAAGTAAAAATACACGCTAAAAATTCTCATCTTTAAAGGTAAAGCAACACATAAAAATATTTTTCACAAAAAGAATTGAATCAACGTGACGTTACCGGGTGACTCAGAAGCAACTTTGGACAAAATTTCTTTGATTGAAGCCAAAGTCACCTTTTTTAAGTCTTACTTAAAAAAATTAAGTTTGGCCCATTACACAGTTTGCCCAGTTTGAAAAAACCTAAAACCCAAGTTTGTCTAGAACTGCTGTTTGCTTTTTTTTTTCAATGTCTATATATATACTTCTCCGTGCAAAAACACAAAATTAAGACATTTTAAAGCTTTTCTAGTCCCTAGGGGCCCCTTGGAAGTCAGGGAAAAAAAAAAGAAGCAAATTTTGCCCTTTTTCCTAAAATTCGCCATATTTTGGCCCAAAAACTCAAACTGAAACTTATTACAATTAAACTTTGAGAGAAAAGTCAAATCTTTGACCTTTGATCACCAAAAGTAGACTAATTTTTTTTCCCAAAAAAGTTTTTTCACTGAAATTTCCGCAAGAAGCTTGAAATAACTTTTTTGCGCCAGACTGCGGCAGGCAAATGACTCTGATATCAGATACTACACGGTAACTACTTTCTTAAAATCATATACTTCACTGCGGCAAAAGATGGCAAAAAGTTTAAAGTGACGTCAAACTTTGTCCGACCACTGCTTAATTCACTACCTTAAATCACTTACTTTTGAGCAAAAGTAAAGATTTTTTTCTCCACTAACTGTAGGGTAGGGATGTGGAAAAATTGGATTTTCGGAGATTTTAAAGGGCTCAAAATGGCCTTTTTAGACCTTTCTTGAGCCAAAATTTGCCAAAAATGAAATGTAAAAAAAAAAATTCATACAATTGGCCTTAGCAACGCATAAAATTTTCGACATTTTGAGCATCTCAGCTTGAACTATGGGCATTTTGGCAGTTTTAGGCGAAAAATTGAAAAAAAACTAAGATTCGGTCCCAGACCCCCCCCCCCCCATATTTCTCGAAAGTTGTATTCAATTAAGGCCTTTCAAAAAGGGTTTACTTCAGTTTTTGTCTCTACCATTTTTAGTTCGTGAGATATGAAGTTGTTTCCACATTTCCTTATTCTGGGCACACTGTGCATTAGTTGAGCTAAATCCACTTTTTAGAAAGAAACACATAAAAAACTTGGTAACTTCGGCACAACTTGAATCAAATTCAAAAACTTATACTTTAAAATTTGAGTTAAACTCTCCTCTTAAAATTACTTGAAATTAAATTTGAGTTTACTGCGTAATATTTAGGGATCCAATACGCTATCAAACGTCCAAAGTTTTTTATCGAGTCACGCGATACAGTAAGAGAATATATATAATGAAATCAAATAATATAGTTACCGTATTTCCTCAAATAAGCGCCGCGGTGCTCTTTAAATTTTCGAGATTTTAGGTGCGGCGTTCTTTAGAGGGCGGCGCTTAACAGAGGGTGGCGCTCTTAAAAAAATTTTAATTTCCTACTTTATAAAGGCCTGAGAAATCAAAGAAACAAGCATTTTTCTCAAAATGATGTAGGTTTCAACCCACAAAACGTACCACACTTAAGTTCTTGACATATTTAGAATTAGATGTGGAAGAATTTAGTAACAATTAAAAAAATTACAGAATTCAAATAAAACACATACTGGTCTGTTCTTTCTAAAAAGCGCCGCTTTCAGAGGTGCGGCGGTCTTTAGAGGGCGGCGCTAAATAGAGGAAATATGGATTTCATACCCAAGGCTTTTGCAAGGTCTTTATTTTTGGATAGGAAGGAATTGATGTTTTGGATGGAAACAACATGAGATCTTCCCGCTAAAACGAGAGATAGAAAGAAAAATGTTTGAATTCCACGGAAATTATTTCCCAGTGTTATAAGCTTTGTTCAACTTTTATCATTATTTTATTAAATTTCATTTAAATACTGTAAAATACATAGAAAAATGTTATACCGGGTGACCCACAAAAGATTTAAGTTATTTCCTACTTTAAAAAAGCTTATAACTTTGTAAATGTTGAACCAAATTTAAAAAGTTATACCTCAAAATTTGAGCTAGACTTTCCTTTATCTGATGAAATAATTATATTAATTATAAAATCATTTGTTCGGCTCCACGAGACCATCAAAAACTTTTTGTGGGTCACCTGATATACCCTCTGAAACACTGAACTCTTAACTCGATGGACTGAAAAAGAGATTGTGAATTGTAAAAAAAAAAATCTCAGGAAAATGAAATCGATTCAATCGAGTCAAATGAGAAACAAAAAAATCTTGAACAAAGAGAAATCAACAATGATAAAGTGTATCAACTTACATTCATTGAAACTCTTTGATGCATTTAACTTGTAAACACTTCGATTGAGAATACCCCCTGATTTAATAAGTTTTCCCTGAAATAGAAAACCAAACAAAAAACATTTTTGATTTTGTTAAATTCAAGAAAGACATCAGTTCAGTAACTTCTAGAGAGTATCCTCTAGAGAAGAAGGTGGTCATTGGTTGGCATCTTTAAAAAGGGAACATAATTCATTCCTGGGAGCTCAATTTCATACTGCCAAATGTCTTATTGCAATCCATCACATTTTAAATTTACTTAAAAAAACATTTTGACATGAATTGAAATTCCAGGTAAAATCTCTTCAACATGATTGAATAAAACTATAAACTGACAGAATGTACAAAGCTTGTATTGTTAGACCATTGATTGAAAGAAACAGAACTTATATAAATATACATACCTTAGGTTTCCTGTACTGGATGCGTTTGAATTTTCGTTTGATCTTTTGATGTTCATTTTGTAAGATAGATTCAACAATAGAATCGTCCATCATTTCATTTCTTACTTTCTGGTTTTCCTTTTAGTTTTGATATAATATGTTTTCTCTTCTTTTCATTTTTTAGTTTGAAACTTTTTAAGTAGAAAAACTAAAATCAGTTAAAATATTATTTTGAAAGCACTAGGTGAAACAAATTTAATTTGCTGTTCTTGCTGCTAGAACATGAATTGAATCCTATATTCCAAGATGGAACTCGCACAAATTCAGTCATGCGTCAAAAACTCCGTCCTTTACATGAGAGCGTTTTTTCCTTCAAGTCTGCGGCAGTCTTTAGTTCTTTATTTTAAGCGGAGAAAAGAAGAACATGAAAGCACGCTGGATAAAATTGTTGAAATAATATTTATCTATGATTCTTGAATAGATCCAATTTCATGCATGCATTTCATTCTTTTATTACGCAATGAGCTATTTTCATAGTTGATCTGACTGACCGGATTGGGTAAACTAAAACTGACTCTGACTCTCCTCTAAGACCAGACGACAGACAAAGTCAATCGAATAATAATTCGATTAAAATTAATGGCTTTACACCTATTTACCTCTCAGATTATCTTCCTCCCCAGAGAGAGGAGGAGGATGCTGATGCAGGGCGGAGAATAATACCTCCTTTTGTAGCACCCTTCTGTAGAACCGTGCCTCGTTCTTTCATTGTTGTATAAACGAATGGAACAACTTGGACGGTGGTATAAGTAATCTACCTTCTATTTCCTCTTTCAAAAATGCAATTCTAAAATCGTTACCACCAAATGCTAACCCAGTTTACAGTGTTTCAGACAGCAAGGGCGTGGTCCTTCTTAACCGTTTAAGGGAACATAAGTTCAGACATTATTTCACTGGCACACACTTGATCCTTTTTGCAACTGTCGAAATAATTCACCTGAAAAGACTAAATATTTCTTGATGCACTGCTCTGATTACTCCAATGAGAGACTTGTAATGTTCAACAGCCTTCTTCAACTTGATATTTCCAGCTGCTTCCATTAAATCTTAGAACATTATACTCGATACTTCTTTATAAGGACTCTAAATATAGTACTAAACAAAACCATGACATTTAAAGCACAGCGATTGACAAAGATTACGCGGAAGAAGTGTTTGAAGACCAAATGGGATTGAAATTAAGGATTGTCACCACACAGAGAATAGGTGTTCGGAATGATGAGATGTTCGAAACGAATCGATGCCGTCCATTGAAAGAAGTGTTGAGGAATGAAGAGGAAAAGAAACAAATTATGGCATCAGTTCACAAGTTAGAAAAATGGGATTTCAGAATAACTGACGATTTCTCAAAAAAGGAACGTCAAACTATCAAAGAATGGCATAATAAGGCAAAAGCAAAAACAACGAAAGAGAAAGATGAATCCTGCGTATGGAAAGTTAGAGGTAGTCCTCGGACTAGACTCTACCTGAAGAAAACATGTAACAAGACTAAAAACGAGATATCCCTATAAATTATAAAAGATTGTTTCGTAGAGGTCAATAGACCTGTGAAATATATTACTATAAATAATAATAATAATTAAATTCGTATCTAATCTGACACAGGGCGATTTAATGGACCCTTGTTTTAAAATTGCTCAATATGCCTTTTTTATGCGGGAGTAGGAACCCTGTTAGTCTTTTGTATGTTCGTGTATTATTGTTATAAATTCTGGAACTCGTAATTTGGAGTCAAATGTCCAAAGGTAGCACCATCATCTATCACTGTAGTGTCTGTAGTTACAGACACTGGAGCCCAGTCCTGCCTATGGAGTCAACAAGACTTCTACCGATGTGGCTTTACCAATCAAGACCTCTTCCCTGTCAAACGAACACTGTCAACAGCAAACAGGGAAGAGATTAACATCACTGGTACAATCTTCATTCGTCTTACAGGTCAAGATGACAAGGGTAACTCGTATACTGCCCCTGTCATGACCTACATCAGTCCTGATGTTCTTTATGTCTAGGCTACGTCATAATCTCCTTCGTTCAGAGCGTAAACTCCTTCTCTACGGACTATGCGCTTTGGTCTTACAATTAATATGCACAGAACTACTGTGATGCGCATTACGAGTTTCTTTTGAAAACAATAAACTGCGTCTACCAATCGGCTTTAGAAGAATAAAACTATGCTATGCATGTATTCAAATTGGCATCATCCCAGAAGGCTTCTCAAAGATTGGATCTGCAGATATATCCATCATTGAGCACATAAAAAGTCCATGTGGTTGCCCAACATGTACGTTACTACCCAGTCCCCCAGAAAAGCTCCCATTCAAAACAGTACCAGAAAACAATGCGAGAATGGCTTGATCATCGTTATGCAGCATCCACATTTAACAAGTGTCCACATCAACAGCTCCCAGGTATGTCCGGCCCTGAAATCAGATTGCATGTCAACCGAAATGCAACCTCCTCCGCAATCCATAAAAACCTATCCCGGTCCCTTTGCACTGGCAGAAAGAGGTGGAACGTCAGAATGGTGCTATTGCATGGTCCTGGCAAGAAAGGCAGAAGGTAAGCCCAGAAGGACGGGTTGATCTCTCACCACTCAACAAACACTGTCTACGAGACCCACCATGCCCAAACACCCTTCCAATAAGCAAAATCAATCACTCCGATGACCTGGAAGACCGACACTGATGCATTGAATGGATACCATTCAGTCCCAATCCACCCTGAAGACCGCCACACCTTTCTCACTCCATGGGATAGATACAGGTACAAAATGGCCCCTCAAGGATTTCTGGCCAGCGGTGACGGCTACGCAAGGCGATTTGACGAGATCATCAAAGATGTCCCACGAAAAACAAAGTGCGTTGACGACACAGCCATGTGGCATGACGAACTGGAAAATCACTGGTTCCAGAACGTGTTCGGTAGATAATTTTATTATGTTTGACCTATGTTTTCCAGGTCAGTAAGGTCATATCCAGACGATGTCAATCAAATGGAATCGAACCTAATCAAACGCAATCCAATGATTGCTTTTCAGCCCCCCTTTCTGCCCGTCCTTTCTTCTCCTTCGACAATCAAATTTCAATCATACGATTGGCGTTCAATTGATTCAGCATTCGAATCGTTCGATTGACGATGTCTGGTCATATACGATTCTAAAACTGTTTTCAAAGACGTTTTTAAGAAGGTGACCTCAGCTGCCTGTCTATTAGGCCATTCCAGAATTTTTCTGTTAATAATGGGGCCTTGGACGACACAGAATTTCACGTGGAATTTCGAAAGCAAAACATTTCTTCCGAAATTCAAAATTTGTGAAGCCATGGAAGAAAAAGTGTGTGTATTTCTGAGGCATTTAATTCAAAAACAAAGAACAAAGATGGAATTTCCTAAACTTATTTTTGGAAGTTTTTGGAAAAAATCCATTGAATTTCCGAAGGGCTTCTGGGATATTGAATTTATATTTTCTGAGGCAAAAAAGTGTTCAAAAGTTTTGTGTCGTTCAGAGCACCGAAGGGGTTTATAGAAATTTTCTGGAATGGCCCATTATACATTATAAGTAGTTATACGTGTTGAATATTTTTCTTCTCTTTTTATATATACCAGTTTAAAATTTTATACTTGTTTTCTTTAAAACTGTTTTCAGTTCTCCCTTTCCTTCTGGTCCTTCTTTTTTCGTTGGCATAGTTTTCCATTTTCCATCAATGGTTTTTATACGGTAATGGCTAAGTCGTATCTAAGAGTACATTGAGTTACGAGCTGTGGAGCTTTCGGAGTTTAATAATATCAGAAGATAAGCCAAACAACTTGACATAACTCTCATTTTGAGTAACTTGAGCTTTATCAACTTCAAATAACTCAAAAAAAAGACAACGAACTCAAAACTTGTAACCCTAAAGCCGAATAACTCGTAAACATAAAATTCAATTCGTTAAGTGCATCTTTTCTCTTGACGAGCCCTCTGGGCAATCGTTATTATGCATTACATTATGCATTTTGCGTTATGCATTTTGCGTTATGCATTATGTGTTTTGCTTTATGCATTATGTATTTTTCATTAGGTATTATATGTATTATGTATTATGCATTATGCATTATGAAAATCAGTCAAGGAATATTGACAAATTTTTTGTCCTCGCTCACGTCTTTAAAATCCCGTAAAAGTGAATGTTTTTGTCTATACTCTCTGTCATAAAGTCTTTAAATTGTTCTAAATTTTTTTAACCATCTGTGAAATTATCAAGTAAGAGTGGTAGAAAAAATTATATTTAAACAATTCTATCGAGCGAGATTTTCATGTTCTTCTTTTTTTCGTTCTTAATAAAGAACTGAAAAATGACATGTGGCACAAAAGAAAAAATGTCCGTACGAAGGAGTTACATGACTTTGGAAGAGTTGTAAAAGTCATAATTACCAAAAATTTGCGTACGTTCCATCTGGGGAACTGGTTTTTAAATCTGACTTGAACTATAGACTCAACAACAGTGTGTATTAGACTATGGAATAGTGGCACCACTAGGATTTGTAAGTGTTTGGATCGTAATCAATATGCTTATTGTTTTTGTTTGGACAGTATTGTTTCATAAACCTATATAGTCATTTCAGGTAATCATTACGCACTTACGCGATTTTCCCCATTTGAGAGATGGGATTTAGTGATTTGCCA
>JAUJPO010043266.1:0-17452 GCA_032270745.1 Tiaropsis multicirrata
TTTGCAATTTATTCGTTTGTGTTTGTATTTTTTTCGTTTGTGTTTGCAATTTATTCGTTTGTGTTTGTAATATTCGTATGTGTTTGCATTTTATTCGTTTGTGTTTGTAATTTATTCGTTTAAGTTTGTAGTTTTTGAATGTGTTTGTAATTTTTAATGTGTTTGCACTTGTGGGCCACCGTAGAAAAGCAACACTCTTCGTCAAAACTTCTGAGAACCTTTTATATCCACCATTGGTACTTACCTCAAATTCTGACAATAATTTATTTTCATTCTCACCACCAGACAAACTCTTCACAAAACAGTGTTCCTCTTTCATCTTTTTGACTATTTCGAATTCCGCCGAAGTTGGCATCGAGCGCCCGCTGCGACTAACTAGCGTCCGTAAATAATCTGTGACATCACGACCACCTATTTGAATAGCCTCGGTTGCATGTTTGATTCCATACCCTTCGTAAACTGGGACAATTTGAGTTAATGTGTCACCACTGTCGAGCACAATTCCTGAAAATACAAAATGCCAGAACTTGTCACAACGTCGCACATAAGATTGTAGCCATTTTTTAAATAGCAGAAAATCTTCAAAAACACATTATAAATACCCTCTTAACGCCCTCTTAATGCTTGTGAAAGCGATTGGTTGTTCTGGTAGCAATAGCTGGTTTATTTACACCAACCTTGAAGGAATGAGCACATTTCTAAAAGTCTAAAGATCTTTTGTCCAACATTGTCCCACAAAAACCGGACCTTGTCTCACAATGAAACTTAATTTTTTGAGTTTCGGTTTTTGGGACACCCTGTATAACACGTACCATAAGGAGAAAACATAAGGAGAAAACATAAGGAGAAAACATAAGGAGAGAAATTCCAGCAGACATACTAAATTGTACTTCAGCAGCCTTATCTGGCTGTATATTCAGTTACGTAATTTCCTGCGATTGGATTTCTTCTACGAACGATAACATCGTCTATTTCAGCCATCAGTTCCCTTCTTCAATGTTAACATGCTTACCAGATACTCGACCAGTGCTGTAAAGCGTCATAACACCTTGTTGAGCAGAGTAGTACGCAGGTATCTCAAACGTTTCCATCATTATCTCCATAAGCCGTTCACGATGATGTTTGGGAGATAAAACATTCTCCGTAATAATCATTGGATGATCAGAACTGTTCACTTGAAGCTGTTTTTCGATGGAATAACTCCAGACCTGAAATAAAGGAGAATGAATCGAGGGTGGGGTAAACACAACCTCTTTCCCAATCCTCTTTGCGTGCCTTTTTACGGTTTTGATATGGCCATACAAAAAACGTAGAATAGCGTAGAGGAGCCCTGGGAACGAGGGTGAGATAAACATTGCTGTAATTTTCTCAAAAAAATATTAAAAGAAGTGTATTTCTTTTTTACAGAACGACAACCTCTGGTCTTTAATAGACGAAAAATGTTCATCGGAGACCGAAAGTATGATAATTCTTTATGTAAATTATATGTAGTAATATAATCCCTTACATCAATCATATCATCCCAATTCTCAATGACACCATTTTGCATCGGATAACGTAACTTTAGCACACCTCGATATTGGTCCGCTTTCCACCCGACCATCCGTTCAAAAGAAAAAGAATCTTCATTGCTACCACCCATCACTTTCTAAAAATTAAAAGAAATTTCATAAATCAATAATTTCAGGGTCTGTTTGAAAAATGCTCTATGTAGAAACCAGGTTTCTTTCATTTTATCGTGGTTTCTACACATCTTAATTGTTTTTAGTGACAATCTTTTTGCAACAGGCTTTAGTGTCCGACAGAAAGACGATTTTTTTTTACAGGATTCCTGTATTTTATGATAAGAAAATCTCCATAGACACAGCTTTTTTACCCTCCGAGTAAATGGTTGTATATGTTAGTACTTTAGGAATTCAAAGGCATTATTAATTACTCCCTGTCTTTGTGCCCCCAGTTGGCACCGAAACCTCAATGTGGTAAAAGTCCAAACATATTTTAAGTGATTTGGCTCTTAATATTTCTTTGTTTTATCACTGAGGCGAGAAAAAACATCTGATTTACCACTGAGAAGAAAATATTGACCTTTTTGAGCGATTTTTCCATTTTTGGGCGGATATCATAGGTTTCACATAGAGACAGGGGTGTTCATATTGAGAAGAGAAGATGCTATAGTAAAGAAAACAGGAATTCTAGCAATATAAATACCTGATAGTTTTCAGTTCCGACAATATTTGGGATATATGTTGGAGCTTCTTGATTGGCTAATCCAAGCTTAATCATCCCTGAGCCATTATCGATGATTAGTGGTATACCGTAGTCATTGCATACCTTTAGAAAACAAAAAGTGTTAAGCATTGTAAAGCTCGACCATCACACATCACATGCCTTTCTTTGAGGGTGGAAATTCCTTTTAGAAAAGATTAAATCAGGGTAGAGGGGTAAATGGGGAGGCCAATAGGTTGACAAATGTCCCATTTTTCTTAAGTAGCCAATAGAATAGCTTCATTTATTTCTAAGTAATCATGAGATGGAAAATTTGGCAACGTGATCAATAAAAGTGAGCATATTGACATTTGACTTGAAAAAAACTCAAAGATGGAGAGTCTCAAATTCCATATAAAGAACGTGAACAAAAAGGAACACTCTCCATCGTATGTTCATCCGGGGCACTATGAAGTAAATTTAATAGAAAAGACTTACAGTGTTGTTGTTGAAGCTTGTATGAGCGCTAAAGGAATGGGTCCTAGTAGATGACGAAGGTAGTTCTGGTATAATTCTTTCATTCAAGTTTTGATAAATAATATCGATGTTTTCGGTTTGTTTATCTGGTTGGACTCCGATGGTGGTGATATTGTTGGCAGAGTCTTCAAATCTGGTTGAATCTTCACAATCTCCATCGAAGTCATTGTGCTTTTGATCTTTGACAACTTGCGTCTGATCATCTTCTTGGCTAATCTTGATTATGTAGTTGCCGTCATTGATGGATTTTTTCTCTTCCGAGTCAGGGGCAACACCGGCGTTTTTGTTTACAGATTGCTCGTCTCTATGATCTTCACATTCGTCTTCTGGAAGAGATGAGTCGACTTCTTTTCCAGTGATGATAGAGCGATCGCAATTTTCTGTCTCCTGAACTTCGTCAACATCTTTGTTCAAATTTTGGTTCGTTTCGGTATTGTTGCCAACTTCGAAATGTATATTTTGATTTTTTTCAGTATTATTGCCAACTTCGGAATGATACACATAGGTATCTGTTTTCTCCAGAGATTCGTTGATTTTTGTGATGGTATTCAAAGCTGTTTTCGTGCATTTAACCAACGAAGGACGATGTGAGAAATCATTGATTGACGAATTCAAATCGGGCGCTATTTCTGATATTTTGATATCTGGAGTCAGCAGCAAACCTTTTTCTTTCAAATAATGGTCCATGTATCGAAAAGCGTTTTGCAATCTCTCGTTTGTTATATCGGCTTTGTTATTAAACGATTTGAGCGAATTGGTGCATTCTGGGACGGCTGATTTTGAATCCTCCGATTTAGGAGAATCTGTTGATTGATCAGTATGGTGATTGTTGGTGCAATTTGACGGAGCAGTATTGGTAGCTTTAGAAGGATCAATTTTAGGAGAATTTACCAAATCATCACTCAGTTTGTTTGATAAATAACGATTGTGGCTACCTGATTGTGCCAATTCCGTCAAGTGGGTGTTAGGAGAAAATAAAGAATCATTACCATGTTCTGCTGCAGCAATTGCTGATTTCGAAAAGTTTGTATGGAAAGATAGCGAAGAATCTTCGTTCTGATCATTAAATAATTTCTCCATTACGCAATCAGTGACAGTCGACGTGACGATGGATTTCGAACATTCAGTGTTGGGAGAAATTGATGAATCATATCTCGGTGTTGGGAAGTCTTCGGTTAAACTGTGTGGTGATTTGATGTCTAAACGAAGCGAGTTGTGGAATCCAATTTCATCTCCAGTGTCGGTGATTGGATTCTTGGCACCTGTAGTATTGGAATCTATTGGTGATATGGTGGCAAGCAAATTCGAGTATGGTGCCAATCCGGCTACTTGAACTTCAGTGTTTTGAAGTGCTGGGTTTCTATCAAGTTCATCATTTATAAACAATGGACTTTCGCATTTGTTGGAAGACCTTTCAATCGCAGAATCTTCTTTATCTTCACTTCTTGAGACTCCACCATTAACAAAGATGCTTTCTGTTTTTGAGCACCATTTATTTTCATGGTCATTGGGGAAATCTTTATTACCGGTAATACCATTTGTATTGCAAGTCTGTGTAACCCCTTCTTCAATTGCGACAGTAGAATTTTCGTTATTGTACTCACTTTTACTAAAGATATCAGAACTTTCAATGATCGGTTCACAGTTGTTAGCTACAGCAGGACTGTAGATACCAGACTTCTCAACAATGGGGTTATAGTGACGGTCATTATCATCTGGTAACATCTCCAGACAATCGTCGTCCAATCCATCACCTTGCGAGAATGTTAAATCATCATTTGTTGACGCATCGAACTGCTCCAAATATTTGTCAAACATTTCTTTCTTAAAAGGGTTGTTCTTCAATGAGTCATACGTTGAGTCGAGCGTATTTTCGATACTGAATAGATCCAGTGAGTTGCTTTTCTCGAGACTAAACACATCCACTGAATTGCTTTTGTCGGTGAATAAATCCAGTGACTTACTTTTCTCACCAGCATAGAAAGGATTAGATTTGGATCCTTCAGAATTATTGTCATTCAAAAATTCAGGATAAGGTTCTGACCAAGAATCACCATTAGCAACTGGTAACGGCAAATCGTTTATTGTTGATCTTGATTCTGTTGTTGAATGTTCTGTCCAGCCATTCTTGTTGGTAATGGCATCATTTTTAGCCTGTTGTAATTCGGTTGATTGTGAGTTTTGGTCATTAACCAATCGATCCAAATCATTACCAAGGTTATCAGTTTCAATTGGTTGCAGTTTAACAGATTTTGAATTTTGATCAATATGCAACGATTTTGGTTCGTTCGTATTTGGTATCATTGTCTCTGGTACTTTCTGGCATTCGTTTTTATTAGTATTAACTTGTATTGGTAAGGAAGTCTCCATTTTAACCTTGCTCATTCCGGAAAGAGAAGCTCTACATAGCTTAGTAAACTCGTCAATATCTCTCTTCGTATCTTCAACATTTTGCAACGTCATCTGAGCTGTATTCAAATTTTCAATTTGAGCGTTCAGCGTTTTCAACAAACTTTGGCTGTCAGTAAATTTCAAGTTCTCAAAATGGTCGGTCTCACGAGGGCTAATATCATCAATAACACACTTGATTTTAACAGGGTCAATTTGACCACAATCATTCTCGTCGATTTCATTTAAACACGTGAATCTACCCATCTTACTTTCAGACAGAGTTTGAAGAAAACAGAAAGTACAATCTTCGAACGGGAGGTCACCTTGCTCAGCACTTTCATGTGGATGCACATCTTTAGAGGACATTTCCACGTTTGGTGGATAGGGTTCTGTATTTTCATTGTTTACATCCGAAGAAATGCTTTCATCAGATGCCACGTCTAGATCTGAAATTGCTACAACGAAATCACCAGTTATTCTCTCGTCCTTGCTCAGGGAAATACCATGAAATCCATTAATGCAATCCTTGTAATCTCCACTTAAACTGCAATTATTGTTCTGGATGTCATTGTGTAAACTATCACCATTTTTGTGGGAATCTTCAGATAAATGATTTTTAGAACCTCCTAGTTTTATTTTGTTGTTAGTGTTTTGATCATCTGCCTTATCTTCTGACAAATGACCGACATCTTTATGTGTACCACGAACAGCATCTTTAGTTCGGCTATCATACAACACAAACAGTTCTTCGTGAAAATTCTCACCAGACACTTTATACAAGATTGTAGGGTGGTTCTGAGGATCTGGTGATTTCCTGATATAGTCTGGCAGCACAACACTCTCTTGGTCTTCTTTGTTAATCTTTAAGTTCAAAGTGATCATTTTTAAACGTTTGAGGGTGTTTGGACTGTCCATGGATGTTGCATTTGACGATTTCGAAGAACTGCTCGAATCTGTGGGACCATCAGAAGTGATAGTTAATTTTGCCAGATCCTCTTTTTCACCTATTTCATCAGCAAACGTTTGCTTTGATGGTGATAGATCTGAAGATCCTGGGTACAAATCATCGAATTTATTGGCACATTTAGCTATATTCTCTACCTCTCCAGTAAGATTATCTTTGTCAGATTCGTTATCTGTTGATTGTGATTCTGATTTGCAGTGATCTCCAATCTTGACTTCATCATTGCTTTCGATGTAGCTTGAATCTGATTTTACAAGCTTATTCTCAGCACATGTATCACCGTTTCTATCAATGTCCTCGTCGTGCTTTGATAACAATAATTGCATTGAGTTGAATTTACCTTCGATTTCGACTTCCGCTCCATCTCTGTAATATCGATCACCCATAAATTGGTGATGGTGGATATCGCAAGGATCCTTTTCTTCACTCTGATAGCTATATGCTGGTAGAATTCCACCAGAATCAATGTGATCCAGATCTGATAGCTTCAAGGTGGTCTCAGAATCAAGAGAGGTCATTGTTTTAGGTTCGATGGGTTCATCAGAATCAACAACTTCAGTAGAAAAATCTTGTCTTGTGGCATCAGGTTGTTGGAGAATATCATTGCATTGAAAGTCACACTTTTGTAGTTCGTCGGTAACATCCGAGCCAAGGACGTCAGAGTTTTTGTTAGATTGTTGTAGATGAGATCCATTTTCGTGAAGTTGAATATCAGAGTTTATGGTATATTCAACGTCGGGATCGATAAGCGTTTCTTGAAGAATGCCATCGCTGTTGATGGATGTTGATTTGTTGAAAGCAATCTCAAAAGAAGGAGTTGGCGAAGGATCTTCGATAATCGTATCGTATTTTGAATCTGTAGAAACTTTGCTTTGATTCTGTTCTGGATCCGGTGATTCCCAGTTACTTGTAATCTCGTCAGCAGTATTGCGCGAGAGAAGATTATACGAATTGGTACGAAGACCAACAAAAGTCATTTTTGGATTCGCCATTGATTCTGGTAAATCTCGACCAACGGTTGTATGAAGATCATCCGCCAAATACTCGTCTTTATTCTGTTTTGAAACATGAGATTCCTGCCCAACCATCGAAACCATATTCTTATCTTCCTGGTGATTTTGCAAAACAGACGGTGATATATCAATGAAATATTGTATATCATTTTTAACAGTACTGATCACTTTTCTCGATTCTGATTTACCATACAAATTCAACAAAAGATACGTCCTTAAACTCGTCTCATCTTCTTGATTAAAATCCTGGTCATTGTCCAGTAAATTCAAACAATCCTCCATGGTTGGTTCTTTGCCAGGAGGAAAGTCGCTTGAGATCTTATTCACGAATTGTTGGTAGAGGTTTTCGCCTTTAATGTAAGTACGATGAAGAGTTTCTTTAGATTCAGTTAATTCTGTAATTTGAAAATCGTTATAAAACTGTTGAGCATGATCATCGATTTGTAGAGAGCTTTTAACAACATTTGTTGAATTTGTGTCAGTGATTAAATATTCGTGTAATTTACTACTTGAATCTGCTGGATCCAAGCGAAACTTCGTTGACGGATGTTCTTCAGGGTTAATGGTAATTGACGATGGATCCAAAAATAAATTCTCACCATCTGCTAGCTGTCCTTGCTTATAGTGAGAAGCAACTGAAAATTGAGAAATGTTTTTATACAGTCGAATTTCGTTCTCAGTTGAAGCCAAATCTTTGCAAACCTCTATCAAAACTTGATCAATAATCATCTTAGCTAGTTCTTTTATCATCAATTCTTCTTGTCGGGAATTTGAATTGCGGTTTAAATTTTTACCGCTTAAGACGATTACTTCTTCGTGTTTGAATTCTTTTTGCATTCCAAAATTATCACAATCTTCATTTTCAAATTCTTCGTTTTCTTCAAGCGATTTAGAGAGATTAATGATTTCATTCTTCGGTTTAGTATCTTCAGATTCATCGAAATCAACATGAGACAGTCCAAGACTTTCTGCAGCTTTATAATCTTCTTCTTCCAAAACTTGACAAATAACGTCTTCAGTCATCAATTTCATTTCATTCTCTTTTGTTTCAATGAAACCAAGACTATCATCTGTAGTCACTCCAGACCCAATATCAAGTGCAGCCTCTTTATCTTCAGTTGCATCATCTTCAAGGAAGATTTGACGGTTGTTAGCTATTGAAACCATTCTTGATTCCACTCCGCATTCAAAATTAGACCCAATGTCTTCAATGTTAACCACATTTTCCTCCCTAATCTGGCAACTATCTGCAACTTCTCCCATCATCCCATATTCAGTATCAAAATCAGTGCATTTCAACTCGGCAAACGCTAACACTTCATCTTCATCTTCTTCAGCGATGACGTAAAGGTTATCCAAATCATTCACATAAGAGATGCTACCAAATTTCACGGATGGTGAATCCGCATCATCATCATCATCAACATCCAAATCACTATCGTCAAATCGAAAGAATGATTCTTCTCCGTCATCAAAATCCCAATTTTCTACATCAATACAAGCCTTTAATTCTTCACTTTGTTTGCCTTGTAAACTCCTATCGTATCTGGAAATCGTTTTTTCAAACTCGTCATTCATATGATCATTAACACCTCTTTCATGCATCGGATTTTCCCCGCAAATCGTATCTCCAATTCTATCAACTTTGCGGGCCATTCCTGCCATCTCAGAGGACAACCTCTGTTTGGGAGACAGCCCGTCATCTATATGATCACCAACACTTAAACCTCTTTCTTGTGTACAGATCGCTGGATCTTCAAACTTAAACAATTGGACCACACTTTCCCTTTCAGGTGCTTTCCTGTGTTCTTCAAAAACTTGGATACCCACATGCTCCTCTTCTTCCAAACTAACATTGAATTGATATCGACTCTCACTCATCTCCTCATGGCTCAAATATAGTCGAAGTTCTGCTACACAAGGTTTACGAACACCAGATAATTGGCTCTTATTATCAGATATGGTATTCTTTGTATTAACGTTGGATGTCTTTTCTTTAGATCCTTGGCAAACTTCCGTAATATCGATTGAAGAATCGCTGTTGAAATATTGGCTGTATTGAATCTCATCTTTAATGGCATAAGACTGAATGTCTGAAACAGATGGATGAGCCTCAACAAACTCTTCAAATGAATGGTCCTCAGACGTCACATCATCCATTTCGCCAGACTTAGACGTCACATCATCCACCGCTGCATCACCAATTTTACAATCGTATCGGGTAAGTATTGGCGTTAAAATACTTTCATCCTTGAGTGAATCAGTGACAGCTGTAACATCAACATTGACATCGTTCTCGTCAACTTTACCGTCATATTGGCTAGGTGTCGGCGTGTTGAGAGTATCAGTGCCAGGTACCCCAGCATAAACATCGTTATCATTGATACATATGTCGACCACAAGTTCGGATTCACTATCACTGAACGAGACACTTCGACTGTGCATGAAAATCTTTTCCATAAAGCCAAAATTGTTTGAATCTGTCGGTTCAGAGTTCGACTGCTCTTGATCTCGACCGATTTCTTGGTTTAAGTTTCGAACAATTTCAGGCTGCTTTGAGAATGTTTCGTTTGTTAGCTGGTCTAGCGAGTGACCAAGCTTTGATGCTGCTAGATCTTCATTGTTTTCGAAAATGTTACCCGATTCTTGTTCTTTAGAAAAAGCTTCATTAGACAATTTGGGGCTAGTGTTTCCTTTAGGGATGGCTTCGTTTTTAACAATTAAATCTTCTCTATATGACAATTCCTTTCCTGAATCATTTTCATCAAAAAGAAGATGCTCTGGAGATTCCCCGATATTTAAAGTTTCAGCGTTATCTCTCTTTGTTTGGTCCATAAGAAGATTCCCAGGCACACATTGTACTTCAACCTGAGCAGCATCTATCTGACAGATGATATCCTCTTTAACTTCAGGTTTCCGGTCTAAATGACGTCCCTTATCTGATTTGATATTGCTTTTCCACAGCTCTGGTTCATCAAATTTGAATTCCAAGAGATTCGCATTCTGCACGACATTCTCAATTGCCAAGAACTCTTCATTATTTTCAGAATCAGAAATCACTGGCTTTGCCTTCTTCAAAATTTCTTTATGATCAAGATGCGACTCTTCCTCAAC
This sequence comes from Tiaropsis multicirrata, assembly GCA_032270745.1. Taxonomy (NCBI): domain Eukaryota; kingdom Metazoa; phylum Cnidaria; class Hydrozoa; order Leptothecata; family Tiaropsidae; genus Tiaropsis; species Tiaropsis multicirrata. The sequence goes on from JAUJPO010043266.1 coordinate 10,225, forward strand.
CTCTTCAATGATGTTTTCCGAGTTCGAAATTTGTTTGGCAAAATCTACAAGTTCTTTATCAATGTCTTCATTTTCTTCCTCGATTTCTATGAAAATATAAAAACGAACAAATTAATTTTCGTAAGAATTAAACAGATGATGATTTAATCACCATTGGGCTTTTTTAGAAAAAAGTCCATTTCCCCAGTTGAAGACCAAAGATATCCAGGGGGGGTCCGAAATTTTCAATATCCTAGGAGGGGGTAAGGATTTTAGGACCAAGGATATCCAGGGGGTTTGAAATTTTCGGCACAGATATCCAGGGTGTTAAGAAAATCGACATCCTCAACAGTGGGAATATGGATTTGTTCTGGAAAAGCCTTATGAATCACTCCCTAGTGAAACACAAAGAAATAAAAAAGAGCCGCCCGACTGAATATGATGAAAGAACAACAGATTGTTATAACCCCACTGGAAAAACATTACCAGTTGACCCTACCCAGTGGGTTTGAAAGTTTTAATTTTTCCCCCATTGAGCTTTTGGCACCCGCTGGGGGGCACAGAGACAGGGGTGATTTTTTTGTGCGGAAACTCTAAAAAGCTAGGTGTTGGCCACTAGTTTTAAGATTTTTAAACAACCCGTATAAAAGGTTATGTAATGGATACCATGAATTGAAATTGTATCTAATAGTACCTGAATTGTCATCTGACGATAAATCGTCTTTTTCTTGCGTGAAAAATCGACTTTCTTCATCTGTCGATGATTCTTCATCCACATGTTGACTTGTATCAAGATATTGTTTGTGCAGGGAATCTCCATTTCTTGTGTGATCTCGTAAGGAATCCCCATTATCGTCACCTCGCTCTTGATCACCGTCTACGTAATTCGTCATCTTTATTGATTCTGTGATTATTCCTTGCCTAGCAACATGACCAAGATTTAATTTATTCAAGGAATCCCTATAATCTAGACCCAGCCTTCCACGGGAATCTCGGTCATATTTATTTTGAGTGTTCAATGAATCACTATAATTCTGGATTGAATCACTACTACACATGTTTTGAATGTTCAAGGAATCCTCATTGTCAAAATGATGTCTTTTCAAGGAATCCTCATAATTTAAATGTCGTCTTTCTTCTAAGCCTCTATCCTCTCCAGCTTTGCCACGATCCTCGATATCCTTCTCATTCGCCTCATGTTCGCAAAGCGATTCCATTCGTTTGATAACTGACTCTCGGACGATCGATTTCTGTCGATCGAATGAACGTTTCTTATAACTCAATCTTCGCCTATCCACATCCTCATTGATGTGACTATACACAAGATCATCAACTACTTCAAAATCTTCCTCCTCTAAATTAGGTTCAGTCTTCTTCTTTGTTTGAAATTCTACCGTCATGGCACTATCAAAGTCTTTGGAATTCCCTTCCAGTTCCACATGTGTTGCAGAGGAATCTCCATGCCGTCTTCTAAGGGAATCTTTGTTACATTCATGGTAAGTCACAAGGGAATCCTCATCTAACCCACTATCTCGATAAAGGGAATCCATATCATTTTCTTTTACTGCTGACAGTGAATCTTCATCATTTTGGGTTTGTTGGACATGGGTATCTCCATCTTGTAAGGTGTCGTGATAATCAACCGATGTTTCTAGTCCGGCGTCGTCTTCTGTTTGAAATGCAATATTTGCTTCCCTCGACGTTAACGAATTCATTCCCAGATTGCTATTCACTACAAAAAGATCATCATTGTTACAATCTGCTTCGTCTTCATCTTTCTCTTGTTGGTCTGACTGTTTGGTTTTGTCATCAGATACCAAATCTTTGACAGGTGTGTAAGAATCAATGTGTTTATCCAAATGTGATCTATCAATCAGTGTGAACCCCGTGGTGTTCTCTTTAGAATCCTGAGGAGCAAATCCTCTAGAATAGTTTGAATTCGTCGACGTAAGACCCTCATCACTGTTTTCCTCAAATTCGGTCGTTATTGGTCTAAATCCGGCACTGTGCTGAATATGTTCTTGATTCACGGGATCTGTTTTCAAAGGTTTGTTATTTGATGGGAGATTCTGAAATCGTTTCGATGTGAATAGTATTTTTACGTTTGAAGGTGGTTCGTGGAAAGATTGAATCTCGTATCGTTGCTGGTGATCAAGGCTTTGGTTACTCGGTTGTTGGTGTTGATGGTGTTCATTGGTTGAATCTATATTATAGATTAATTTTTATACACTTTAGCTTCGGGGACACTATAACAAAATTCGTTGCAATTGCATGAAAATCTTCTATCGTGACATGGGTCCTAGTTCATGAAACAAAACATGTTAAGAGTGAAACAAAAGCATCTGTACCTTTTTGAATCTCTTTTTATGTGTTACAAAGGGGTTATAAATGGAAAAGACTTGTTTTTCATCAACGGAGAATTTGATTGAATCAATCAAAAAAATCAAAAAAATGTTGCAAAGTCATAATTTTGTTATCTTCGTCTTTCGAAGGCACATGAGTTAAACAGTAAGAACGCATTAAGAATAAATCAAGGCTGTTTGATTCAGAAAAATTAAGAACACTTTGGCCACAGTGTTTTAATAAAGAAGGGGCTTTTTCAGGAGAAATCCGTACCTTACTGTTGCGGATATAGGGGGTTTGAAAATTACAAGATCCTAGGATTTCCAGGGGGTAAGAATTTGAAGACCAAGGATATCCAGGGGGTGGATACCAAGAATAATCGAAATCCTCAACAGGGAGGGGTGAACGGATTGTTTTCTTGAAAAGACCAACATTCTGAAGTTAAATTTTTACTTTTAAATAGTGCTGTGTTTTCATCATGTCCATCGGTGTAATTGTATCTGTTATTCTTCATTCTTCCTGGTGAACTGGTAGTCAGTGGTGTGCCTCTAGACCATGTTATGTTGTCATTTTCTTGGTCTATGTCGTCGGTTCTGTAGCTTGTTGTATCAGGTTGAGAATCTGGTTTTGATTCAATAACAGCTCCATTGATATTTTGAGATATTCTTGTTTTCCTATATTCTGATCGAGTATTATTTATTCCACTTTGTATTTCTGTTTGAGAATGATTATCCGATATTCTAGAGACTGTGGTAGGTGATTGATTCTCTGTTTGCCAGATTCTTTGGTTGTTGCGATTCAGTGTTTGAGTTTGCTGGTTTCTGGTTCTTCTTGGTGATTCAACCAAAGTTGTTTGAGTATGTTTGTTGGAACATAGTATTCGATTGAGACAATTCGTTCTCGAAATTCCGTCCTAGAGCACGAGAAGAGAAACTTAGATAATGTCGTTCTTTAGTACAAAAGTCTCTAAAAATAACTTGAATAAAAGAGACTAATTTTGTCTCGATGCTTCGTTCTCCAAACTCGTTTAAGAGACTTTACTACGAAAAACTTTTTGCATTCAACATCAAGAAAATCAAATTTTATAACATTGTTACCAGATACTTCAAAATGATTGGCCTTTGTAATTTAGTTAAATCATTACTAAATCCACACTCGATTTAGAAACGACGGTATGTACGGCCAAAAATTGGACCTTCAAATTCGGACCCTCACAGTGCAGTGCAAAATTTGCCAAAAAACCGACCCTCTTACAGTGCATTTTCCGACCATTTTTCCCAGGTTTAGCAAAGAATTTAAAATTTTTCTCAAATTTCCTACCCTTACAGCACAACTGGATTTTGTCAGAACCTTGAAAACCTACCCTTAAGGGCCGCACATACCGTAGCTCGGACCATATGAGTGCCCCCCCCCTCGGTTATTTCTCAAGGAAAATGCTCTCTGTATTTCACAAGGAAAATGCTCTCTGTATTTCACAAGGAAAATTCTCTGTATTTCTCAAGGAAAACTGTCTGTATTTCTCAAGGACTCTCTGTATTTTTCAAGGAAAATGCTCTCTGTTTTTCTCAAGGAAAATGTTCTGTATTCTTGAATGAAAACTTTTTTACCCTATGCTGACCTACGAGAAGGAGAAATTATCTACTATCTCTACTATTTTGTCCATGCCTTTTCAGCTTTCCCAGCAGACGACATGAGACGTTTTTCAACGTTCTTTCAAAGTCAAAATAACGTTCTGACGTTAGGACAACGACGTTGTTTGGACGATGAAACGACGTGCCGTGTCTACTGGGATATACATACTGGGTTTCTCAAATCTTAAAATTAGAACCTAGATTAGTTCGAACTAGAAGCAAATGTCAGAAATGAAACGCAAATGCCTGTTCACACTTACCACGACATCAATGACTGAAATCTGTTCCTCCTCATCATCCATGTTCTCACTTCCTATAGTTGTTTGTGAATCATTTCTTGTCAAATCTCTCTTGATGGCGTAGGCCAGCAGCGATCGAGAGGGTGAGGCCACGACTTGTGGTGATTGAGGATTCAAGTCTTTACCCAGGGAACGAATCAATGTTTGAATACTACTTGAAATAGTGCTTGCTTCTGAACAGTCCTCCAATTCACGTGGATTCCTTGGTTTGTTTTGATCTGAATGAATACATAGAAAGTATGAGTTGAGCAAACAAGCAGAATCTTTTCGTTAAACTAAAGGAGGAATATCCCCGCCACAGCGGTTTGAGATCTATAGTCAGGCGGAGACCTTAAAATTCTGTTTTAGGCCTGGTGATGACTTTAAATATACTCCAAAATAGCAAATATATGCAACTGTTCTTGTTTTCCTCATTCTGAGATGAGACATCTCAACAGTGTCTTGTCTTTTTCCTCTAGTAGATATATTAGGGACGTTAAGATAAATCAAGACGACGAACAGGTTTTTTTCTACAGACTGGTACGGGTAGCAGTTCTAGAGCGAAGATTTTCACGATTTTTCGTTCTAGTGCCGTCTAGCCTTGGTTCTAGAAAATGCAGATAACATTATTTACTGCAGGCTGCTGGTCAAAACCCGTTCGTCGTGGCGACTTGGCGTCGCTATTATTTCCTGAAACTAGATGACGTAATGCAATTTACAATAATTTTTACGGGTTACACAGTTAAAATAGACCTTGGGAAGTAATGGATACTTGTACATTCTCAAATAAACAAAACAAAGTTTGGATAAACAAATATAAAAAAACGCTAACCTTTTCTCTTTGACTGTATTGCTTGATTCTTTGGCGATGCTAGCGATTTAGTTGGACGAGCCACCACATCCACAGATTTAAGATAGTTGCAATCAATGGCATCAGAGTTTTCATCGCTCAAAAGACTACTCATCTCTGAGGACAAGTCATCATAGGACGATACCCCTGTGTTTCTTTTTCGTCGATTCTCAAATAATTTGTATTGATATTTCAGAGTTCTCAGTTCTTTTCGTAAATGGGCAATGTCCGATTTTAAATCGTCAACACTGTCCTGTCCCTGGAATTCGGCGGGATTTACCAGTTTCTCTTTCAGTAGTTTGATCTTGGATCTAGCATTTCGGATGTTGTGTTTTAGGTCTCGGATCAGATTCAATTTTTCATCGTTAGCCAATTTGTCAAAATTGTCAAATCCTGGTTTTAGGTTCAGATTATCTGTGGAGCTACAAAGCTTTGAAGAAGTGTCTGTAAAATCGAACGGATCACTCATATTAAGAAGATCGTGAGATATCCTGCCATTTACAAGCCTAATTGATTCTTGATTTCCTTTCACGTTTTCGTCTTGATGCTGCGGAGAACATAGTTTTGGTTGGAAGTTGAATTTCACGGTTGAGGTATTTTGCAACCGAAATAATTTTTCTAATGCTTTCAAATATATGCCTGTAATGCGTTTTCGATCTTTCATTAATAAACTTTCTTGCAAAAACTTTCGGCATTCTGCAATCAGCTTGGTGTAGAACCGTAACTCTTGTCCTGGCTCGTATCTGAAAAGATACAAAAGGTTCTTTAACCAAAGAAAATACTGAAATCAGACCGCCCAAAGATATGTCGAAGATTTTCTTTTCAATTTTGAAGGTAGCCAGATACCTTGTCGACGTCTCAGATACTGCTTTTCGAGAAAATTCCGTACCCCTATAGAATATCCAGCGGGATTTATAATATCCTTGAATATTGAGGGGGTTGGGTAAGAATTTGAAGACCAAGGATATTCAGGGGGTCGAAAGTTTCAGCACGGATATCCAGGGGGGATATCCATCCTTACGAATTGTTTCTGAAACCGCCGATAAATCCTTTTGATATCTATGGAATGATTATCTAAAATTTCAACATTGGCACGGAACGTTGTTTTAACGTCAAAATTTGGATGTTGCAATGCATGTTATGTACCAAATGAATGTTGTTGTTTTATTTTCGATGCTGTCCACCCTGGACCTTTATTTTTTAACCCAATGTTTATTTTGCACAGTAATTTCCCAGGTTCCCTATGTTTTTCTATTGGTTTAAAGACAATTACAAAGAATACTTGATATCAATGTTGCTTAGTCAAGTTTTTCTTTAACACCATATATATTTTACTAGCTGCAGATTTATATTTGTGTAAGATAACGGTAAATGATAAAGAAACGCGACTTACTTTTCCAGTGTTAAACATATCTGTTGGCATGGACCTAATTTCGTATCCTTGTTGTGCATCAACGAGAGATCTTCAAAACCACTCAACTTTCGTTTCTTCAATACGTTTAAAGCATCGATCATATGACCAGGTCTGATGAGGTTCGTCTCTTTTGTCGTGGGACTTGATTTCTTTTTCTGAAGAAATTGTGGATTCAGTGAACTATGATCCGTCCCATTATTTGAATCCAGTGAATGTTTCAACAACGGTCTTGTACCACCCGTAACAGTACTCGTGGATTGGAATCCGCTATCTTCCAGGAGATGATTCTTGTAAGTTGATAGAGTAAATCTGCCACCGTTTTCATTGCTACATACAGCACTATCAGCCAACTTCATTGGTATCTCAATGCTGTTACCGGAGTATCGTTTCTTGATGAGTTCTTGGTCGGTATAAGCATTCTTATATTTCAGTTTTAAGCTTGTTAAATACATAATCTTTCGTAGTCGCCACCCTGAAGAAAAAATTCAGAAAGATGATAAAGTTACATTAGTTGGTATTAAAAATTCTGTTTTTAGATTACGGTATAATTGAGAATTCGAAAGACACAACTTAAGTTGAGTTCTCTTTTTACTCTAAGGACCCAAATGATAGGGGGGGTCCTAATAAAAGGGGGGGGGTCCGAAATTTCAGTAAAATAGAATAGACGGGGGGGGGTGGGTCTGAATAAACGGGGGGAGGGGTCCGAAAACAATGAAAAGAAACGTCTAGAGTG
>JAUJPO010043277.1:0-17447 GCA_032270745.1 Tiaropsis multicirrata
GGTACTTTTTTCATGTTTGTAGTGTATGTATTATTTGTTCGTTCGTGTAAATGTGTTTTTGTTATCATAAAGAAAAAAAAAAGAAAAAGAAAAAAATATATATATAATGTACAAAATCTACAAACTATCTTTTCTTCAAAAATTAAATTATATGAATTCTAAATTTCATGTTATTGTGAAACATGATTCAAAAAATATGAAAATCTAAACAAATATATTTGCTCCAACGCAATCTTTCTAAGGGCAGTTTCTTTTTGTTAACAAGAAGTATTTATAACGCGCCACTTTTTGGTTTGAACTAGATCCCATACCATACATAAGGAATAAAAATCTTAATAAACAACACCAAAGAAACAATCAAACTAAACCGGTGTTGTCTAGCTTGAAAGATAGATAAAAGTTTAAAAAACACGAAAGGTCTGAATTTTACCAAAATGACAACAATTCTATGACAGGGGGAAAAAGAACACGAATCTGGTCCCAAAAAGTATCGTTACAAACATACAGTTGACTCGCTTTAAATTCGAATCCCCAGGGGAAAAATCTTTTGTTCGAATTATAGAGAGTTTCGAATAGTAGAAAGTCTCTTGACGGTGACTTTTATTTTATTCGAATAGTAGAGATTCGAACTAAAGCGAGTCAACTGTACTTATTCGTTAATTATTTCTTTTATCCATTCTGATGATATGACCAGTGACGCTTTTACGCGTATGGTGACTTGTTGCAATATCGACCGGCGTTTTTGGAGCAGATTTGCTGGTTGTGGTTGTTTCAGCTGAAGTCTTCGTTGGTATTGGAGTTTTCGGATGAGTGGTAGTGTTCATGGTCGATCTTGTTGTTGTTGTTTCGGATGTACGATTTTCGGTTACCGGCTTATTAGAGGTCACCTTTTTAGTAGGAATTGTTGTCGAAGTTTCCATGATAATTATATGGCCGGTCATTTTTGGATGAGTGGTAGTGTTCATAATTGATTTTGTTGTTGTTGTTGTTCCGAATGTGAAATTTTCGGTTACCGGTTTATTGGAGGTCACCTTTTTAGGAATTGTTGTCGAAGTTTCCATGGTAATTATATGACCAGTTATTTTAGTTGTACTTGGGCCACGGGTAACTGTTGATTGAGAAGCGGTGCTTAATCTAGTCACAGTACCTTTCCGCGTAGCAGCCGTGGTAGAAGATGGTAAAGTCGTTGTCGTGGTAGTAGCAGTGGTCGTCGTCGTTGTCGTTGTTGTCGGCGGTGGTAATGTTGTTTTGACGACAGCTGGGAAAACCAGCGATCCACAATCGGTGTAAAAATAGTCATCACGACTTTCGATGTGTTCGCTGTGCACCCAGTAATCCAATTCGCCTGATGTTCTGAAAGAGAGGTAACAGACAGGTGAAATAGTACGAGTTAACAATTATTAACGCTAGGTTTATTTAAACTATAATTGTAATAGTTCTTGCGACGTAAGCAGAATATATTCTCAGAAAGACAGGGCAGAGTCCGGGGAAACTAATAGTAACTAAATAAATGTGTCAGTGGCTGTTCCCAACAGACATATGACGTTCTTTCGACGTTGATTTAACGTCTTTATAATGATGTTTTAATCTTGAAAAGACGTCGAAAACATTGTCTCTGTTACCCAGCTACCACTAAGTTTTCTTTGAGATTTGATGTCGAGCATCGGGAAAAGAAAGTAAATGAACATTTGATTTACTTCACAACTCAACTCAAGCTCCAGATTATTCTTTATGGGTTTTTTAAACTTGTCATTTTTTTTCATTTGCGTGGCCTAGGTGTAGAACTTAGAACAAAGCTATGGTTTCTACATCAAATTATATTTTCGACAGCTTCTCGCATGGAATAAATTGACATTAAATTTGCACAGACTATATTGTTTTCACTGCGTCACAGACACACAAAAGGTTTCATGCTGTGAAAATAAATATATACTGTAACAAAATATCGAATAGCATGCTGTCTGAATACAAACTTAGTAAAATAAAATAAAGTTTTTTTAAGCATGGTATGCGTTATATTTATCTCCCAATATCAGAACATTGCATAACATTATGATAATTACGTAAGCCACAATAAACTGAAAACCGGAGAACTGTCAACTTACTGCATTAGCTGTCCGACGTAATCTCGTTCAGTATAACATTGCTTGCTAAAAGATAATAAAAATATATAAAATTTTAATCGAGTAAAATTGAGCGCAATCGAATGATTGTGATTCGAATGACAAACGCAATCTAAAATTTTGGGTTAAAACCGATGTACGCACAATTGATAGACCTTTTTTGATTATGTCATGAACATCACTTTTCCCTTTTTCAAAATGTTATTAACGTTTTCAATTCTCGTATGGATTTTTGAAAAGGTATTCCTTTGATTAGAGTCCCTTGAGAAAAATTGCCCATAGAAATGTCTTTAAAATTAGGCAAGTGTGTTGCTCACGTGACGTATGCAAAAGGTCTATTCAACCCACGGTGGATTGAATTTAATTGAGTCCGGTGCAAACCCGTGTCCACTCTACCGACAGAAACAGCCCCAAGAATGAGAAATTACCGTAAATATTTCTGTGATGTTCTGGCATCGTATGTTGCGTTCATCACCACAATAGTCTGCAATGAAAAACAAGACGCTACAGTAGGGGAAATTCTTGACTAACCTTGATTTGATAACATTTTATTGAACAGTAATGGTCCGAAAAAGGGAATATCAGAAAAAAACTTAGTCGGACAAAATCATTGGTCGGACAAAATCTTAGTCACCTCCAAATCTTTTAGTCACTTTTGCCCAAGTTTTTTCCCAAAAAAAAGGTAGTAAAAGAATTTTTAACCTTTGAATTGAGAAAGCTCAACAAAAGGGGTACCTTAGGCGAAGAAATTTCTGCGACAAGAAATTTTCTTCCGCAAAATTAATCTCAAAAGTATACAAAAGGATGTGTGTGATTAAATACATTTTGTAGTCAATAACAACTACTGTTTACTTCTTTTTTGTTGCAAAACGCACGATTGAAACGGTTGATTTTTACTTAATTCGCGAAAATTTCTTCCGCGAAACTCATGTAAAACACTCGCATCGCGAAAACTACTTTTATAAGAGCACCGTATTAATGAAACTGACAAATTTTGCCTCCGTTTGCCTGCTCAAAATGGTGTAAAGTGGCACATTACCAATAGTTCGTTTTTGATCTCATATTCGAATAGTCTAACCTTGATTTGCGTTCTGAGAGCAACATGTATATCTGGTACAGGAAGTTTGGCGATGCTTTGTTTCATGAAGAGTAAATTCATTGTGATATCTTTGACAGTCACCGCAAAGAAATTGTTGTTCTTCACTGATACGTCAAACTAAAAAGAGAAAGAACAAAAAACATCGATAATTGACCCTCTTATTGGGCCCCTCCTTCTAATTAGGACGTCCGACCACTTTTATTTACTGGACAGGCTAATTTGGTTTTCCATGAATGCGTGTCCGGTTTTTTTGACCAAAAATCTTGTTTTCAACGTTTTTTCGCTTAAAAGTAGAAACAACACGGTGGATTTGTTTTCATAAATGGGCACAAATTCAAAATAATGGGAAGCCTCCTGATTCAATGGATTTAAGTAAAGGAGATCAGTGATTTTAGACAATTATACACCATTATGAACCATCTTTTGATTATTAGTTACCCATAATGGCCGGTCTCCACTCGTCGTCGAGTAGATCTCACCATTTTTTTCTCTATATAAAGATGACGTAATACTATACCACAATTGGCTTAGAAATAAATGAAACTATTCTATTGGTAGAGAATGACGTGTAATTCCAAAAAGAGTAGGACAGTTTTCAGATTTCTAATTCCCCTATTCATATGGGTTTTCTTCCTATAAACCTTTTTTTATAAAAACCATTAAGAAATTGTTGGCTCAGCCAGAGATATGCTTAAAATTTATTTTTTGTGCTTTAACAATAGATCCATTGTTTATCTGTTGTTCTCGACAAGTTATTTTTATAAAAAAGGCGTATCTCAATACTTTCAAAGATGTTAGTCACTCTACCATGATGTAATCTTGCTTGTGAGTACGAAATTAGAGATGGATAAGGAAATAGATAAAATTTGAGAAAACCAAGAATCAACTGGAAATGAGAAATATCGTACACTGTATTCCATCCAGGGTGTTGAACCTTCTTTAAAACTGAACTTGAGGATGGTATGGGCGGACACGTGGAATTCAACGGAACGCGGGTAAAGGAAGTAAGCGCATATCCCTCCAGCTGTGGTCAAAAACAAAACCAACATGGCCACCTTCAATTTCCTAAGAAAAAACAACAACAAATAATTATCAAAAAGCTCAGTTCAGAACCGTTTTGTGTCGGTATCTGATCGCTGCAGGTCAAAATTATGAAAACAAAAGGAAAAAAACTTTCCATACATCTCAATTGAATTTGTTTCCTTTGTTTTAAACAATGAAAAAGCTGACAAAAAGTTATATCAATACATTGCCAGACCAGTGTATTTTTTAATACATAACTATGCTTGAAGTTTAAGCATTTAAAAGGGAATCTTTTTTAAATTCTTTGCGTTAGAATATAGTACTGTCTAGTCTCTTTACTTACGTCCAGGCAGGTTTCAAACGCTCGTCTTTAACTGGTACAAATGTTACCATCCCTGTATCCTCTATAAAAAGAGACAAATTTTAAACCATAATAACAATAATAATAGATTTTTAAATTTTATTCAATGTGAACGAAATAATGTTGAATTAGTGGACAGTGGGGTAGGAAGAAATCCCCTGAAAAAGAAATATAGAAATTCCTTTCAGAACAATAGAAAAACCTAACTTAAAATTAACTCAACAAGTTTTTTCTGTTTGTTTTTATATTCAACACACCTTCTAACACTTATGCTGACTTTTATCTATTTTATTAGCATGTATATAATTTAGTACAGTAATGAAATCATTAGAAGAAAAAGCTACGCATAAAAGACACTCAAAAGAGAATCACCAAACCAAGAAAATTACATTAGCGGGGTTACACAAGGCGCTGTTTAGGACGTTAGACGCGTCTGTGGCGGCCTGTACATAGTTTTTCGTTTACAAGTTTTGCTTAGATGAATAAACAGGTCGTCATAGACGTGTCTTTAACGTCCTAAATAGCTCCTTGTGTAACCTCGCTTTTGATACAGTGTAGTACATACCTTCGCAGATGAACTTACTGCCTTGGCAAGTCGGGCACACCACCGGGAAATGTTCATACTTGAAGTCACTTTCGTCAGCGCCACTCATCCCGCGAACCCTGCTCGTGGAAGGTACTTTGGCAATCGATTGGTACTTAGTATATTTAGGGTGAGCTCGCCCCATCTCTTCTGACGCTGTACAAACTACTCATAACCCAATTATACCACAATATTAATATAATATGTTACTCTTTGCTTTTATGTGAATACTAAAACAAACAAATTTGTAATATGTATATTATCATGTGTTTTGTGCAATACATGTTTTTTTATAAGAACAAGTTTTTTAATGTTCTTAGCTTTTTTGGTTTCAAGCCTTAAAATGTTGTTATAATTCATGATGTGTACATATAATCAAAAATGAAAAAATGTTCTTATTTCTATACTCTATTTCTATACAGATTCTCCAAAGCCTCCAAATGTTCTTAACATGTTCTTTTAATTTTTGACCTCGAAATGTTCTTATATACTTTGTTCTTATAAAAAAACGTGTAGGAGGTATCTGCCAATTTGAGACCACTGAAGTTTTCTGTTTTAAAGTCTCTTGAACGAGTTTGGAGAACGAAGAACGAAGCATCGAGACAAAACTTTTTCTCTTTTATTTAAGCGATTTTTAGAGACTTTTGTACTAAAGAACGATATGGTCTCAAATTGGAAGATGAATATGAGCTTTAAATATATTTTGATCAGTGTAAGACATTCATAACTACTCCAGATATTACGCCATGGTAAACAAAATTATTGTTTTTCTGCTCTTTGAAGCAAAATCCCGTCAGTCATTATGTATGCAACATATAGTTACACAACATACCACCAAAACTAAAAATGTTAACTTAATACATTCGTAAAATATCATTATTCTTTTTTTGCTAGAAACTTCATAACCAAGCATCGTGTTACACGATGATATTATGAATAGATATTAATATCCTTAATGTTAATCAGTGGTCTGACATTTTAGGAAGCTTATCGTGGCTTTGATCATGAAATTTAAAGTTTGGCTGCGTTTTCAGAGATTTTTTATCCATTTTCATCTGTCAAAACGTACAGTAGCAAAACATTTTAAATCTCGTGATTCAAGCCACGATATAAACATTTATTATTACACAGTGGAGTCCTAATCAAGTTCCACCGAAACTAAACTGTTAACTTAATAAAATGCAAATTATATGACTTATGCTTTTAAACTTTTGAAGACTAGAAGCTTGATAACAAAGACATCCTTTAAAAGTCGAATATACCATGTGATTGCATCAAGTTACAATTTTGATATCAATCATAAAACGAGACATCAATATATACGCATTGAAAAAAAAAATCTGTATCAAGTTCCAATAAAGCAGAGCATTTTGCTATTCGAGTTCGGCATGAGTTTATGTTCACGTTTTAACAACATTTCAAACTTTTAAAAATAATTATTAGCAGAATTAGAAAACCTTAAACTTGACCAAAATCTTTCCGCATATTTTTTCAATGACATTCGCTTATGGTAACCCAGATACAAAAGATAAGAAATAATACATAAAAGGAATTCCCAAAAAAGTCAAATTGTTACATGTGAAATAAAACCATTCACTTTCCCATTTTAAAATAAAAACCTCCAGACACCGAAACTACACTGTATAATAAACTTAATAAATATGTCAGTCGACTCCTTTACAAAAATACACTGTTATGATTTATGATGTTATCAATAATTAATCGTCTGAGATATACTGACTGGTCACATGGAACATCTACACAATTTTACCTAGTTGTTTATAAGAAAATTTAGGCTGAGATTTATGTTCAAAAGTTAAGAACATCGATAAGAACACCTTAGGCTGAAAATGGTTGGAAAATAAGCACATCAACCTAAATTTTGATGTTCTATTAAAAAAAGCGTTTTATAGTAATGGAACTAACAATACTTTATAATAATAATAAAGCATTTTTTAAGAAAAAAACTAAACCAGTCCTTATAATAAATTGTATGTTGTCTCAAAAGGGAGAAAGCTAATGTTAGAAAGAAGTGTTTTTAACAAGGACGTGAGGATAAATGAATTGTCAAAAAGAGTGTATCATATGCCAATTATCATTTTCCAAGAGACGAACTAAAAAAATGTACTCATTAACTGAAGCAATTAAAGATTATATACATTTTTTAAGGATTTTTTGAAATCAAAAAAAAGTTTTTTCTTTTAGTCAGGTAGCTATATGACGACCAAAAAATTGGTTATGGGTGGGATTATTTAAAAAAGGCTGGAAATAGTTCCTAAGAGTATAAAGATATGAAAAATCTTTGCTTGGCTCTTTTAAAGTGTTAAAATGGAAATTTTCATGGGTCCCTTGGGCTTTTGGTAGTAATTTCAAGGAAAATCAAGGAAAACCTCTTTTTCGAATTTATCAAGCCATAAGTTCTAATAACTTAGATGTCTTAAAAATTTGTAGAAGTATCAAGCATATCATAAGCTCTACAACTATTAATTGTAACCTTTCAAATATTGATAAGAATTTAATGATACATCGAAATGTAAGTTAACCTTTCCTCTTTACGATGCAAAAATTTAAAAATTTCCAATACTTTTCAAAAAAATTCATCTGAAAGAGAGAAACTTTTTTGTGGCGCACCCCGTATCTGTACGCTAAAGCTCTAAAGAGGCAATGAAAATGTACCATACAGTTGGATCAACTTCTATAGAAACGTACATTTTTAAAATTGTGTACAGTAATCAGAAACGCTGTGTTTCGATAAGTAATATGTGTGCAGAATTTTAAAATTCCCAACCAGATAAAAAGATTGCTAGATCCATAAAATGTAGATTTGAACCGGCTGAAACCATGGTAACGCACGATTGTTAAGCCAGTACGCACGGGAAAAATTTACTAAAATCAAGACAGTGTTTCTGACTACGCAATTTGAAAAGGCATTATTTTATTGGCCAAGTACAAAATGCATAATGCATAACGGAAATTGCATAATGCATAATGCATAATACCTAAAACGAAAAATTCATAATACCTAATGAAAAACGCTTAACGCATAATGCATAATGCATAATTACAATAGCCCAGAAGGCCCAGAAGGCTCAAAAGACTCACTTTCTTGTTTTTAACTAACATTTTGCATAAGGGAATAGCCCTCTTGAAGAGTTTTACATCAAGTTACTAGCTGTTGTGCTTTTGCAGAGTTAATGTCAGAGGATATATATATAAGCCGAGTTACTACGAGGAACTTGACTGAAAACTTAGTCTAAGTTGTAATTTTCAAGCTGCAAACTTAGGAGTTGCAAAGTATACATCATAAAAACAATCTGATGGGTATTATTTTGCAAATACAAGTTTTATGAGTTGCAACTCAACCTTTTGTATCTTTATTTATAAGGACTGTTGATCAAATAACACTTGGTTTAAGAGTTAATCCTTATTTACTAGACCACCAAAAGAAGCAAAAATATAACTTCAGGGAAATTTAAATTCAAAACAACTGCGGAACAACTCGACACATAACCTCTTATTTTGAGTAACTCAAGTTTTATTTGAGTAACTCAAGTTTTACTTTTTGCAAGTTACGAGTTACAAGTTGCATTTTAGCAAAATAGAATCATGAGTTGAGAGTTTCTAACACACAAAATTTGCGAGTTGCAAATTTAAAGTTGGTGTTGCAAATTAAAATGCGAGTTACAAATTAATAGTGCGTGGTTCTAAACGCAACTCAAAACTATGCATCTTGCATCTTATCCATCATATCACTCTGGGCCATGTTATTGGGCTATTCCATTTTAAAACCATACAGAGGTATTGACAAAACTTTTGTACAAGACCCCCGGGAATTTTTCAACATCAGCTTATTATATACCCCTTGGATATTGGAAAAAATCTTTGGAGTGCTATTGACACCTGGAAATTTCATGAATACCCTTGGAAATTTCTTGAAAGTACTAGCTAAATACCCCTTGGGAAAAAAGGGTGAAAACCCCATGGAAAAGTTTGCCAATACCCTTTGCCCTTGTATGGACTAAAAATGGACCATCAGAGCTCAACTATTTTTTGCCTTTGATAATCTGATGGTCCTATCGCAGAGCCATCAATCAAATCAAAAAGTGAAGATAGTATATTACGGCAAACTTTCTGACTATCATGCATTTTCTGTTGTTATGCATTATTGCGTTTTGTACTTGGCCTATTTTTATTATAGAAGTTGACTGCCATATCTGATGAATTTGGATTGCTTATTATGAGGGGACTAAGCTAGTTTCAGGAGCCTTAGCAAGAAAAAAAACAATAAACAGATTCTAAATAAAGTGCCTGAGAAAAAACTGAGAAAAAACAATTTTGCGCAGAATATCAAGAATATTGTGCAATTCAAAAAGTTATCACCATAGACACACTACCAGACTACAGCCAAGTCGGTGCAGGCTATAACAACATGCAACTTAAACAGAATTTCATGGAGTTTGATTTTTTAACAATTAAAACCAAAAACATAGTATATACTTTACTTACTGACACTTAAATTCTTTAGACATTTTGGTTGATGTTCGTTCCGACAGGACTAGAAGTCTGGAAGTGGAGTGAAAAAAGGAAGTGAAAAAAGTAATGAGCTCTGCACGCAAAAATATAAATCCTGTAAAATCATTATCTCTTTTGCGATTACGTAACCATTTAGTTTCTGAGAAAAATCTTAGCGGACATATTGTTTTGATGACGTCATCTTTTTAACATTTTACCTTAAATATCTTTATTAAGATGACTTGAATATGTATGTTGCAATATTTTTTTGAAGCGAGCATGAAAAATGCTTTCCAACGGTATGTAGCATGAAATACTTTGGCGAGCAAAATTTTAAATTTGTACCTATTATTTGAACATATATATATACATGTTTTTTTTATAAAAACAAAGTATATAAGAACATAAGGCTTCAAGAGTATAGAAAAAGAACATTTTTTATTTTATTATTTTTTACATATGTTTTGATAAAAAGAGGTGACTCAAAAAGTGAGGAAAATAGTGTTTAAAGCCAATTAAGTCCCCTATCAGCAAATTTTTGAGACTCAAATTAAAAGACTTGATTAAGAACATTTTAAGGCTTGGAACCAAAAAAGCTAAGAACATTGAAAGCTTCCTCGAATTTGGATGTTCTTATAAAAAAAATACGTGTATTGATTCTGTTGATTGGTCTGTAAAATAATTAGGGACAACCATAAACCTGCCCAGGGTGGTGTAGGGTGGTGTCACTCGATTTAAAAACGACGGTATATGTGTCGCCAAAAAATGGACCTTCAAATTCAGACCCTTATAGTGCAGTGCAAAATTTGCCAAAAACCCGCATTTTTCGACCATTTTTCCCCGGTTTCAGGAAAGAATTTCAAAATTTTCTCAAATTTCCTATCCTTACAGTGCACCTGGATTTTGTCAAAACCTTGAAAAATCTACCCTTAAAGGCCGCACATACCGTAGGTCGGACTAAATGATGAGACTGCAGCAAATGAGGCAAGTTTTGCTCTCTATCCCATTGTTTTTAGGTAGTTCTTTGAGATAATGACATAATTAGAATTTGCCGAGAATTTGCAAATGCTCCGGGCATGCGTGAAAAATCATAGTATTTGTCGGCAGAGGTCAATATTTTCACAGAAAATTTGTCCTCTGATACTGTCTACCTGACAGGGTTTCCAAAACCGTCAAAAACCAAAAAAATTGAATTTTTTTCCTTCTAGGGCCTTGCTAGTCTCTGACAGCATCCAAAAATAAGGCAAATTTGTCAAAAATTTGTCTCTGACAGGGACCTATCCAGGGCACGGCCCGTCCCGGAAAATAAATTATGTATGCATAATTAATCACCCTTGTCTCGTCTGGAAACAAAGGAAGCAAGAAAACGGGAAATAAGAATCTGCTTCAAATGGGTCGAAAATACATAATAATAATAATCTTAAAATAAATATGATATTGTTAAATATGATATTTACACAGTGCTTAGAATAAAACAATATTACATTCCTAATTATTAAAGTCTTTAAAATTCGGATAATTTTTAACCTCTCTTTCAAAAATAAATTTCAATGTTAGCAGAGGTTGTTAGCATATATTTACAGAACAGGAATTTGCAAATATTAGACTCCCAGCCTTTATATTCCCAACATCAAATGTGATAAATATATACGTTTTTTTATTAGAGCATCAAAATTTAGGTCGAGGCTTTATGTTCTTAATAACCGTAATATTAGAGCTTAATTTCAGCCTTGGCACGTTCTTAAGATGTTCTTAATTTTCGAACAAATCTCAGCCTGAATGTTCTTAAAAAACTATGTTCTTATAAATAAAAAAAATGTCTACCCAGCATGTTTTGTTCAATAAAGCTCTTAGGATATGGAGATAATTGTTCTTAATTTCAGCCTTGGCACGTTCTTAAGATGTTCTTAATTTTCGAACAAATCTCAGCCTGAAATACATGTATAATTTTTGAAAGTGGGTAAATTTCGATACATAAAAGCGGGTAAATTTAAGAAATAAATGACCGATTTCCTAATTCTCTCATTCTGCTTTTTCATATCTTCATATTATTTGGCGGACTAATTTTTCGTCGGACTAAATTATTCGTCGGACATAATTTTCGCCACCCACAAATATTTTCATCACTTTTGTCCAAAAAGACCAAATTTTAGCCTAAAAAACCTTATTCAACATTATTTTGTCCGATAAGGTATATACATTAGAGAGAATGATTCATAACCATTCATAACCATTCTTTAGCTCTCAGTAGTCACACAAGGCATCTTTTTTAACTTTGTTTAAACACTTCTTTATAATGTTTTAACGTTAAAAAAACAACGTCGAAACAACATCGTGTTTCTGCTGGTCTAAATCAAACCACATTGCCGAACGCGACTGTATCCAATATTCCTCCAACCTTTTTAAAATTCGTTGGGATGGGGATCCAATCTAGGATCTGTCCAAATGTGAATTTGTATAAAAATGAATAGGCTAGTTTAGAAGCGATATATCTTTGTTATGAATAGATTCAATCTCGCAGCACGGCACATCCAGTCAATTGTTAAGGAAATTTCGAAAACAACCATACTGTAAAAAAATCATTCAAGATCTTCCACTTAACCAAACTCTTGATGTAACCAATACATTCATTTGTTACTTTTCATTTCTCTACAGAAAACCTGTACCTGAAACCTTCACATCCTCATCCCCTGGCTCTCATTAGACCACAAGTTAATGTTATTGTTTTTTAACAAGAGAAGGAAATATTGTAGTTTATTACCACATTGCCAATATACTTAGCCGTAAACTACACTGCTTTCTTCATCGTTTGCAAAAGAGTCGTTTTGGTAACTTTTATTATTATTGTTCAAATCATCTTCTTTTAAATCGGGTTTAGAATCTATTGCACCAATGTCACCAGTAGACGCCAAGGAATCAGTTGGATTCATATTGATATCCACTTTTTCAAAGCCACCTTCTGAATCAGATGCTCGATCACGGATGTAAGACATGGGTCCCAGGATGGGCGGAGGAGCAGCTGGTAAGAAGCCATCCTCGGCTACATTTCTGGAAGATACAATGGAGTTGTCATTGGTA
Organism: Tiaropsis multicirrata; assembly: GCA_032270745.1. Classification (NCBI taxonomy): domain Eukaryota; kingdom Metazoa; phylum Cnidaria; class Hydrozoa; order Leptothecata; family Tiaropsidae; genus Tiaropsis; species Tiaropsis multicirrata. Next base: position 12,780 of record JAUJPO010043277.1, read on the forward strand.
GCATTTTGGTTCTTGAAGACAGCAGCAGTAGTGGTAGAACTCTCCATTTCGCTTTCAATAATTGATGGGAAAGATGCGGTGCTTTCTTTGCGAGATGTTTTTCGTGATGGTGGAAAGGATGATAAAGTCGTTATTGATGTGTTGCGACTGCCACGTCGGTTTCCGAATAAACTTAATCGTCGGCTGGTCGAGTATTCGCTCGGTGTTCGGAGCTAAGAAAGAAGTAGGACAAGGGTTTATAGTTAAGGGACTTCTAATTCAGTTCAAGTGCAAAACCTTTCTTCGTACACATCTATTAGTTAAATCTAACCGAACAGAATTATAGATGTTCGATTCTATCCGAGTTTGAAGAAGATCAAGTTAACCCAGCAGACACAGATGGCGTTTCTTCAACCTTCTTTTAACGTCCAAAAACCGCTCTGACGTTAGACCGACGTTGTTTCGACGTTAAAACATCATTTTGCGCCTGTGCTGGGTTACAACATGGGAAATGACGATTGGAAGAGATCATCCAGCAGACCCAGAATGTTTTTCAACGTTGCTCCAACATCAGAACGTGTTATTTGAACGTTGCCTGTTGGGCGACTACATATTTCAAGAAAATGAAAGTATGGATTTTATTACCTCAGCATCTGATTGCCAGTGTCTAAATCGTTTCTTTATTGAATCTGTAACATCTCGACTCAGAAAGACGTGGAAAATAGCCACCAAGGAACCCTAAAAATGGTTAAAAGGAGATAATTAGCCAGCGTTGTCAGTGAATTCATAAACTCTTCTCAGCAGACACGACTCGTTGTTTTAACGTTTAAAACGACGTTGAGTCAACGTCAAAACGGACGTTTCGGAATAACGTTCTGCGCTTGATGGGTTTGAAGACACTTACGTTTTCAATTCATGATGGTCCGCCGTTAGTATTACGTTATCTTTTCTACGGAGCATCCAAAAAAGTCAGATGTTTACCACTTGTTAAAAATTCAAAATTAGTGACAAACGGCAGGACCTTTCCGTACAACCTTACCCAGCGCAGCAGTCACAGAACGTTGCTTTACCGTTCAAATAGCGTTGTTTCAAAGGCAGAACGTTGCTTGGACGTCGGAACAATATTGGAATAACATTGTGTGTCTACTGGGCGTCCCCAGGCTATCCTCTGCGCTATGTTCAACATCTCCAGGCTATCCTCTGCGCTATATTCGACATCCCCAGGCTATCCTCTGCGCTATATTCAACATCATTTGTATGGCGCATCAAAGATTATATTTCGAGCCATATCAAAAGCGTCAAAAGGCGCGCGATTAACTCTGTGCAACAGTGGCAAAAAAGCTACTTCTGAAGGATATAGATGATAAGCACAACCTAGTGAAATTGGATATTCTTATAAGCTATATATGATTATTTTTCTGAAAATCAAAAATGTGTGTATACCTGTATAGGAAGGACGAGAACGATGAAATAATCGAATTCAATACAACCGGATGGTCCGTATATTGTGAAGAGATATCCACCTCCCAACAACACTAAAATCACCAAAAAACTACGTGCTGATTTTCTACAAAGAAAGAGAAAACAAACGCGATTAATGTTTTTGTTATCATACTTTTCCAGGAGGCACAGAACGTTTCTTTAACGTCGAAGCAACGTTGTTCTAACGTCAGAACGTTATTTTGTACGTTAAACGAACGTTGAAAAACGTCGCGTGTATGTTGGGTTGCTTCAAAAGCAGTTGAATGTTGGATTTGAATGAGATTGAGATGTATTAAATTTTAATATATTAGACTAAACATGTATCCAATATAGGTGTAAGGAGAGGGAAATATAGAGCACCAGCCCCCCATCCGTGGATCCTAGGATATTGAAAATTTCGAACCCCCTGGATATCCTTTATACAAAACAGGGGATTCAGATCCGGGGGGTACTCACTTTATGGATTCAAATTCCAAAATTTTCTGAAAAACTCGCAAATTTTGCCCAAAATTTCCATATTTTTCTCAAGTTTTCAAAAAATTCAGACTCAGATTCTTTCTGAATAATGATAGTGTACCTGGAATTTTCGTATTCTTTTGTAGGGTTGATACCGTGGTTAATACGAAGTTTGGACCAAATAATCCACATCAAATAAGTCATCATGAATACATTTAACTGAAATAAAAATATGAAAATTAAAACATTACGAACATAACAAATATTTTTGAACAAAAGACAGACGGACAGACGGATATAAGGGCTGGGAGTCTAGTTTGCGAATATCAGTTCTGTAAAATAGGCTAAATATGCAAAGCTGCTTTAAACATAGCAAATAAATTTGAATTTAATGATTAGGAATGTAATATTGTTTTAGACAGACAGTCAACTTTCAATAATATTTACAGCGAGCAGAAAGATGGCAGGACCAGTAACGACAAAAGCATATTCATGCGTAGAATGGTATGACCAACAACTATAATACAAAAAAAAATGTGAATCTATTACCAATCGGTAGGTAATTCGGTAAGACAAACTATTCAACCTCGTTCCCATGGTACACGTTATTTTATAAGAACAAAGTATATAAGAACATAAGGCTTCGATGGTCAAAGAATTAAGAACGTGTTAAGAACATTCGAAGGCTTTGGAACAACAAGAAGGTATGGAGATAAGAACATTTTTCATTTTAGTCACTCATGTGTTTCGATAAAATATAAAAAAAGAAGAAAAATTTAGAACATCTTAAGAACATTTTAAGGCTTAAAACCAAAAAAGTTAAGAACATTCGAAGGCTTCCTCCAATTTCAATGTGTATTTTTTGAATGGGGCGTCCAATAAAGAAAATACTTCAAAAATGTCAAAATGCGCGCAATGAACCCTGGGGACGAGTTTGTTAGTTATTCACTTTTATTATACAGTAGAAACGTTTCCATTGCTGGTCAAATAAAGACATGTCCTAAATATAAGATTTTTAAATTTTTTCAAGATTTTTCAGCGACAAAATAAAGATTTACCTATGGAATTGAGTTCTTGGAGGATTGTGCCATGTCAAAGGTAAATATAAACCAAATACCACAAAATATGGAAATCCTGGTAATGAGAGAAAGAAACATTTATGTTACATTGCCTAAAACTCTTTTTGGGGACTTTGTTGTTCAAATGAGCTAGGACAAACTCTAAACGTTAATGTCTTCTGTGTTCTGAACCAGAAGAAGTTAGAGGTTTATTTATAGCTCGTTTGATAGCTTAAGAATCTCCTCTTTCTTTTATTTTAACAAAGTCATGACCGCGTAGCGATTAACTTGAAGGCAAACTGCTAAGTGGTAAGGCTTCAAATCAATCTTTTTTCAATTCTATTAGCTGGAGGACAGAATCTAGTGTAACTTGAATCAAAGTTTCTTGTACTTTCGTTCCCTCAAATTCACTCAATAGCCCATTTCGACTATATCCGACATCGGCACTTAAAATCACTCGGCTGCTTCTCATCCTCTAACGAAAGGTCCTTCTTATATCAAAGGGTTTTGTATAGGTCTGTAGTTTAGATTAGAAAATCACACGTTTCGTCTCTGACACAATCATTTTAAAACTCTGTTAGGAACTTACCCCATCCAGCAGCAATATATAACCATATGTAGGTCTTGTTTACACCGAAAACGTTTATGATTTGTCGGAACTGATAAAAGAGTTCGTTGAACATCCACGTCACTTGTGATAAGAAAAAATAGAAATGCATCACGTGTACCATACTACAATCCATGTTTTCATCCTGTGGTATACATGAAAAAAATATAAAACTATTTAGTATTGTGTGTTGGGGAGGGCACTCAAGGTGAATGAGTGACTTACAGAAAATGCGGCACCTTATAGCGTGGGCTGGTTCTTCTGCATTGTACTGTAATGGTTCGATTTTGACTTACGGACGGTACGATTACTTCTCTCTCACGGCGTAGTTTTCAATTTTTAGGATGAGATTGTTTTTTTGGCATATGTTGAGTTTTTGTATATTACTCACTTTTTCTAACAATGTTATATTTTCTCTAAGTAATTTGTACCCCCTGTTCATTTTGGTTGGACACATCCAATTTAATTGCTTTGTCCATTGTCCATTCTCTAACAGAGAATTGGAAAATCTAGAATATCCAAGCAGGCATACAACGTTATTTTAACATTTGTTTCAACATCTAATGTTCCACCAGGTCCCGGGTGACAGAACAGAGAATTGGAAAATATATCTAAATCAAACCAAAACCAAATTCAATACCTGAATCTTGTGGTCCAAAATGGCTTTAAAGATGTTTCCATTTATGGTTTCCGAATAATTGAACAATAGATAAAGCATGATGATGTCATTAAAAGCGAACGCTAGTAACAGATGACGATGCAGCATTACTCGCTCGTTCTTCATTGGTCTTGAAAAAAGGGAAGATAATGTTCATGACGTATAATCTTTTACACACAGAAAACACCTTGCTTGCCTTGTGTGTTTGTTTGCCCTTACTTCTATAGATTACTTTCATATTTTTTACTATATACGGAAACTAGTGGCAAACTTCTAGTCTGATTCGGCAGACCTATCTCCTATAGGTCTGCTTAATAGTATATGGTTTGGTTTCCCGCTATGGTGGCTTTTATGGTGGCCGATTGGTCATTTTTGGCGAGTTATAAATTTCGGGAGAGTTGAGAGGCGAGGGAAAAGATAAACGCAAG
>JAUJPO010043288.1:0-17447 GCA_032270745.1 Tiaropsis multicirrata
GTTTTTTTTCCAAACTATTTTTTTTAGTTGTAGCTATCTTCTGTGAAAGAATCACCAAAACGACCTCCTAAACCTTATGTCTCCTTTAAACATGTTCAAGCTCAGTCAAATTAGGAGAATTTAGATTTCAAAATCAAGATTCAAGAACGTGAGCAGAGGGGGAAAAAATGAAAGAAAGTCTGGTTCCAGTCCTTAAACATGAAGTTCTTAAACGTAAAGCTTCAGGACTGCTAAAAATTTTCCAATTTGCTGAAATTTTCAATTGGGCCGGCCGTACATTTGAATATCCCTGAAGTTGAGCCGATGCTAGAGTATTTCCATTTTTTATTTAGCTTAGTGAAATCTTATTGATTTTGGTTATTCATTATGTTCTTTGTATTTTAATACAGGTGCCGTCATGAAACTATTTCAAAATATTTTGGTGACACAGGAAAACCAGAGGTTCGTAAACTAAATCTTTTTGTTTTGTTTTTGTGGTTAAAAATAAATAAAATAAAAGGAAGATGAAAAGCTGCTGCTGTGAATAAAGATGACTTTGTTTTTTCTGTTGTTTTGTTGACAATTTGTGTGTTCTTTTATATTTTTTTCTCTGATATTTCGCTTCTAGATACAAACCTACAGGCAAAAGCATTCTTATTGGTCTGATATGGATAACACTATCTGTTTTTCTTACTCGACTGTAGACTCTGTATGCTATGCCATCTTGTATCCATACTGAAGTATTTTCTATTTGATTTCTAGTGCGACAAATCATGTGATGTGTGCAAATCACCAGCCAAAGTTACTCATTTGGTCAACGCATTCAAAGAAACAATTTCGTTTAATTCAACAAAGATTTCCAAACCTCATTCATCATCAAGCAGTTCGTTGTATGGTGGAGGAAAATTTGGTGAACAGTAAGACAACCCTTATGTTTTTGTTCCTTAGCGATTTTCAGTTTTTACGATTTTGGATCAGTCAGAACTAACTGGTTTCTTTTGTCGACTTGATTATTTGAGACTAACTTAATAAGATAGGCCTGAAAAGGGAAATCTTTTGTTATGGTTGCTACTTCCCTTAGGGATGACGGTGAGATAGTATCAGAAGGTGACAGCGAAAGTGGTGATGATGATGACAAGGATGACGATAATAAAGGATCACTCACTGATGCCATAGTTCAAGAATTCAAAAAACGAAGAAAGGTAACTTGTTCTTTTAAATCTTTTGTTATGGGGTAAATAATAGCGCTCAACCTTTTAGCTGAATTACGTGTATTTCCAAATCAGAACCGAAATAATGTTCCCACTATCACATCGCAATACCTATTTACAGTGACTAAACCATTTTATTTTTCAGGGATCCAACAGTGGTGTGGAAATCACCATGGAAAAACCATCATTAGATACTAAACTGATTGAACCTCACAGTATCAAAATTCCCAAACTTCCTGTTTCCGTAAGAAACTTTTAGCTTATAAAGTATCATTCAGTTATCGTTGGATGTTGACCAGAATCAGTGTTTCTCGGCGTAGAGTCAATTCAATGTTAATAACAAATACCTTTAAGTAATGCAAATTAATCCTTTTGGAATGTTTTGGTAACTGGTTCTATTTTGATATAACACATAGTGTTTCCCCGATTTTCTTACCGGATTCTTTCGGGGAACGGGTTTTGGCGCGCGAATTGTTTTTTCTTTTTTCTTTGTTCTTTTTAATGCCGCTGGCGCGAGAAAGAGGCCCTACGGGCCTCAATGTCGCTACAACAACATCGCTTCGCTCTCTTTAAGATCAAGATACCGTAAAAGTGTTTCGAAATTGATTTTTATCTATATAGTTAGTAATTGGAGGGCTATTAGTGACGTCACTGGGTCAAATTGCCCCAAAGAGAACTTAATTTGTAACCTCATTTTGGATGCTGCTATGTTTCCCATTGTCTTCCCTGTCAAATTTATGTTCTAATGAGGGGTCAATCACCTTTCAACTCCAACCCAACCCCGAGATAAAGACTTTTAAAGCTTGATCCATTTTGATGACGTCACCGGAGTCCCAGTTTACCCCATTAAAGTAATAAATAATTCTCGAATTTTGAAAATCTTTGGATATTCTGATAGGCAATACCCCAGGGTCCCAAAAAAACCAAAAACGTCAAATATTCTCAAGGGAAAAAGGCTAAAAGAATGCGGGATCACGCCTAGTGTTACACACAGACGGACAAACAGATTTCAAAATATACGGCTATTAATATATTACATTACAGCATCCAAAAGTGAAGTTAAAACAATGTGTATTTTTTGTATACAAAGAAGCTATTGTATTGCAAATAAATAGATACAATTTTAAATATTTCTTCTTTTTCTTTGGTTTTGAAATGGGAAATTCTTTAGTATAGTTAAAAAGTAGAAAATGATCGTGAAAGTCAAAAAGTAAACTTTGAACTGTCATAACTTTTTTTGGGCAAATGACATAAATCTTTCAGGAAAGCTATATCATTTTACAATATAGCAGATCTATTACTTTATTACTCCGTCTTATGGTTATGCTGAATTTACACAGAATTTTTTTTTATTGCATATTAACTTAATGCCAACTTTCCAATTAACATTTATCTTTTGTAAGGCATAAAGTTCTGATCCACATCTTCCCACCCCTTCACATTTCACGCATCATATCATTACACATCTCTAGAGGCTACTCTTTTAGGCGCAACTATCAAATTTTGACTTTTTTTAATACATCATGGCCTCTAGGCTTCTTTGGCTGACCTTTATTAAGGATATTGGTATTGTGGTCCAATGACGGCCAACATGTCATAATTTAGCTAATTTTTATCAGAAAACTCAGACTTTCTACTTTCCGAAATGAACAAACAAAGTCTTGAAGCAATTTGTTTGCTTATTGAAAAATGGAAAAAGCGGCCCTATTATCATTTATTACAAGTATTATCATATGGCAAACATTTGACTACGTGACTCTACTTGCTCGTTAACTGTTTTATTTGTTAACTCCTTAGTATCAAAAGATAGAAGATGTATAACTTTGAAGTTTCAATCGCTTCTTTCAGGTTCGGGAGCATTGTTTGAAACTTGTGACAAGTGCACTCAGGTCGAATGCTTCAAATGATAAAATCGAAAGGTAAATATCAATATCAATATCAATATCATCTTTTACAACCTGGTGTTCTTTAGATTTTTACCTTCATTCTATACTCACTGTCTAGAACTACCAATGAATTGGAAAAGTTCGAGACAGTGTATGACCAAGATTACGAGCATCGAATATTCTTTTTAAAATACGCCCCTCTTTTTCAGCTCGTCATTAGAAATCCAATCGATGGCATCAAAAATAGAACACCACATTTTCAAACGTGCAAGATTGTGTTCGATGTACAAAAGCTACTGTTTTCAAACCGTAAGAAATTTTACACGGAAATAACTACAGTGAATTTCAACTTTAAAAGCTCATAAGTTACTAAGTACTGAACCAAAGTTCAAAAGTTTACCTCGAAATTCACATTAGACTTTCCCGGTTTAAAGGTATTTTAAAGCTAAAGCTTTTTTTTGGATGGCTTATATAGGCTAGCATATTTGGTGCCGTTACAACCAAAGTAGATTAACATATTAAAAAAAAGCCTCACTCTGAGTCCCTTGGCTTGGGAAAAACTTTTTATAAGCTAAAGCTAGTCTTCCCTAGTGAAATGCCCACAGGTTTGAAAAATGTTAAACAATCAGCTCTATCAAAAATCAATTTCTGTATTGATTTTGAGGAATTTAACCTCAAAATGGCTTTTTCGCCTCATTTTGACCATTCTCCAGTACTTTGAGGTCAAAGGAAAATCGCCCATACAATTATCCCAGAAATCGATAGAGATAAATAGTTCATCCTGAAAACAATGGGACAATTATTTCTTTTAGGTTCAAGAGATCAACAAAGCATCAAAACTTGGAACTGTTTATAAATTTAACGAAGAAGAAGCCAAAGAAAAGGTACAAAGTCTTGAATTCCTTTTCTATTTCATTCTCCATCCAAACTGTAAGATTTTCACAACAGGATCTGTCAGCTTGTGGCTCAATCTTTAGTCTATAGTGAGGTCGTTGAGCATAATTTGGTGCAAAACTGAAAAGCTGAAACTTTCTCCAGAACTTTATACAATCATTATCATTAAAAAAATCCCCTAGAATCCGAGCATGAGGTGACACCCTTTTTTCGGTCATTATTTATCTTCCCGAGGTAATTTTTTTATTTTTGCCTGTAACCATGTACACCATTTGAAAGCCCTCAATGTCTGGAGAAAGTTTCAGCTTTATTTTCTTTTTTTTCTTCTCACAAACAGCCTGCTTTTATCTACCACGACCTCACTACTAATTACCCCATTATGCCATTACTTAAATTTAAATTTAAATTTTTTTAGTTTTTTTATAGAGTGTATTTCTCTGTAGATGGTGTCGACATCGGTTTTCTTTACTTAAAACACCCTGTTCTTCACTCTGTTCTTCTTCCCATAAAAAATAGGACAACCATAATTGAAGTTGGAAGGAATTAGCAGACATTTTCATAACAGCATACAATTTGGTTTTTAGGAAAAAGAATCTTTGGTTTTCAAGAAGGCGTCGGAAATGATCGACAAGACGGTATATATTTAAATCGACTGATTATATCCAGATTTCGCCTCATTTCCACAATTACAATAAAACTATTTGTCGATTTTCAATTACCTTAAGGGAACTAATTTTGGCGGGAACTTAATTTGGCGGATTTAAGTTCCGGCCAAGTTTAATTTTTCCGCCATCCGCCAAATTAAGTTCCCGCTAAATTAAACTTTTTGAAAATATGAACCGTTAGGTGGTTTTCTGCTATTTTTAAGCCATTTTAAGGTTAAATTTTCAGCAACCGCCAAATTAAATTCACACCAAATTTAGTTTTTTCCTCCATCCGCCAAATTAAATTCCCGCCAAAATTAGTTCCCTTATGGTACACAAAGCTGTAGATGACGGATACAAAAAGCTGTAACCAATTCATACTTTTCTTTCAACCCCTCTTCAGTCGAGCAGTTCTTCGAAATCAAGTGGTAATAAGAAACGAAAGCAACATACTTCAAAATCTGATAAAAGTCGTAAGAGTCGTTCTCGGAGTCCCGACCGAAAATCACGTCGTCGGGGTCGTTCAAAATCCTCGTCGCCGAAACACAGCTCTCATCAAACGTCACCAAAACGAAGTCGTTATCACGACGGGAAAGAAAATCACAAACGAAGGGATAGTCGCCATGATAAGTTTAACCGAGGTCGTTCGTCCCATGAAAGTGATAGTTCTCCAGAGGTCGTTATTGTTGATGAGAAACACAATTCTGTTCGTTCCTCCATCAACAATGCTATCCTTCAGGAAATGATCAACGTTGAGGATGACGATGACTTCAAGATAGACGAACAAAATACAGACCATCCCACGACGTCATTACAGATCAACGGTGACATCACCGAACAACATCATGATAACGAAAGTGAAATTGACATCATGGAAAGTACAAACTCATACGATATAAAGCGTGAATTAGAATATAACCTTCATAAAGAACCTTCATCTGTAGTCGGCTCACCTGTCGCTTTGCACATTTCCAACGATATCAAAGAGCGACATAATCAACAACATCGAAAAAATTCGGCAAGTTCTTCTACCACTACAAAGAAGAAAGAAAAAGTTCAGCGAATGTTGGATATTTTGAATAAAGGGACTGGTGTAGCGGACACAGAAAACAATGTAAAAACAACACATCATCAAAACCAACAACAACAACAACAACAACGTCCTATTTCTTCCAATCAAATTTCCTCTTCGTCTGCCACTACCATTACTACTACACCTACGGGGTTGAATAAGAAAAACGTCGCTGATACAGTTGTCCGACATTTGACCAAATATCTTAAAGAAAAACGCATTAAAGACAAGGTGGGCTATGTCTCTTATTCAGCAACAGAATTGACCTTCGAAAATTATTTGATAGATGATATTTGCCTCCCTTTTTTTTATTTCATCTCCAGTAACTGAATCCCAAACTAAGCTCATATTATCCCATTAAAGTAGTTATTCGAAAAGGGGGTAAGATTTGCTCTATCAAAATGCCTTTCTTAAATTGATGTAACCCGCATGATCTGTAGAAGTGAATCTTTACCTGAAATATGTTTAAAGATGAATGGACTATGTGTTACATACCTCCCGAAGTACGGCATGGCCTAAAAGTAAGACTTTATCTGTTGGAATCATACGTTGTTTCTTTTGTAGCAATTGTTCAAAGCACTGGCGAAAGGAATCACTTATCGTGTAATGAAAGAAGAACCTTCTAATTGTGAGTATTTTTTAATTTCTTCCCTTTTTTGGTAGTCTCTCTGATGTTCTTTGCAATAACGGCCTTTATTTCCGCTAAGAAAAAATGTACCTTACAAAACTTGAAATCATTTGGAGTTAGTAACAAGGTTAGGCAAGAGGTTTTTTATGACATTAAACGTGTGTGTGGCGGCCTGTACATAATTTGTGTGTGGCGGCCTGTACATAATTTGTTTAAACGTGTGTGTGGCGGCCTGTACATAATTCGTCTAAGAAAAGATTGTAAACGAAAATCTATGTACAGGTCGCCACAAACGCTTCAAACGTCCTAAATATCCTTTTGTGTAACCTCGCTGGTTTTCTATGTTAGTTAGTTAACGCCTAATGTATGAATATTCGTCATTTCTTTTGTTCAGATAAAGCTCGAACAATGGAGTTGGTGACAAAATACTTCAGTGGTGATGCCAACTGTGAAACAAACATCGATCTTGAACGCGTAAAGTTTGTTTGATCATTTGACGATATTATATTAGTTAGTTTTCTTATGTACATTTCTTTAGATAACATGCCTTAATCATATTTTTCTTTTGACATATTTTACATAATTACTGTACATTTTTTGGTAAGGCACTTTTTGTTAATCAGTTTGTTTCTCGGGAGTTTCTTTTCTTTTTGAAGAGATAAGAACCATTTTTCATGTCTGAATATGACTGAGCGTTTAAAGACTTATAGGACTTCAACTTTAACTATCAAACGGATTAATTTTTGCGAGATTAAATTTCGCAATATTTTGGATTTATTTTTGCGACTGAGCAGTTTGAGAACTTTCGCGTGTATTTAATACGAATGACCCTACAAATGGACATATTTTGCCAAAATTACCTCAAAGGAACTAATTTAGGCGGAAAAAAAATTTGGTAGATTTGGCCAAAATCCCAAAGTTCCCGCCAAATTTAATTTTTTCTGCAATTCGCCAAATTAAACTTTTTGAAAATATGAACCCTTTAAAGTTGTTTTTTGCTGTTTTTACGCCATTTTAAGGTTAAAGTTTCCAGCAACCGCCAAATTAAATTCACGCCAAATTTAGTTTTTTCGTCCATCCGCCAAATTAAATTCCCGCCAAAATTAGTTCCTTTAAGGTACATGGTTTTGACAACTTTTTTTACTAAAATGGTAGTTTTAAAAAATTTGCGAATCGACGATCCCACGCGATTTTGCGAGACAAATTTAAATTTAATCTTGCGAAATTTAATCCAAAAAATTCGAGACCCACATTGCCCTGCCCTGATCAAAGCATTTTTGCTCCTTATAACAGACCTCAAAACGCTAAACTGAGAAAACTGAAACCTCTTGAAAACTCTAAACATACGAAGCAATCATTTTTACATTTTAAAACTTAGTTGTATAATTTTCGTGATCAAAAAAGATATTTTTATAACCAAAACACTTTATGGTGTCTCTTCTTCTCAAAACAACTTTCGCAGAGAAATATTTTGGATCAAACTTTATTTAATCTTTAATAACTTACAGGATAATCAGGTCTTAAAAGGAGGATGACAGTTCAGACTAACTTTGACTTCATTTGTCTTATTTTAACGTTTGAAATTCCTTGGAAAGGTACCGACAAACAGTAAGGGATTTATATGCTTCCTTAGGGCCAATTTTACCTGAAATAAAAAAAACAGTTGATCCATTTTTTATGACTGTTTACATCATTTTTCCAACAGTAGCGTGATGTCTTTCGCCTCTGATCTTAAAATAATGTCTACCTTAAGGGAAGAAACTTTTGCGGCATTTAATTTCGCGGTTCAGACCTTGCAAATTTAATATTTCGCGGTTGAGGGTATGTTTAGTCCAAAATTTAGGCTAATTTGGCCTAAAAACGCCAATTTTAGGGGTAAAATTTCAAAATTCAAGATTTTATGTGTTTCGCAAAATTTAATTTCGCGGTTGACACCCATAACCGCGAAAATTTCTTCCGCCTTAAGGTATTTGGTACCCCAAGAAACAACCTGATACAATTTCCATGCAACCTTTCATGCTTACCAAACTAAGCAACATGCGAAACTTTGGTGGAAATGTTGGCCAACATTTATTAAATATTGACCTACAATTTTTGGGATTTTTTTTTCCTTTTCGAGCATGTTGGCCTCCACACCCAACATTATAGGCAGACTTGTTGGTCAGTGGATGTTGATCGAAATGTTGGCCTGTTTGCAGAGGCCTTAATGGAGAATACAAAATCTGTACTCTGTACATAGAGGTGACGAGTTAAATCACTTATACGAAAAAATCCATCAAATACATAATCGATTGAAAGTATTTACATCAGCAGGTTTAAATGTATTACAAGAATGTATATTAGTGAATGGAGAAAGTTTGTTTGTTATACTTCAACGTGTAATTCTGTGTTTAAGAATAAGTGCTGTAAGTTTTTGCAACACTTTTCTCTTCAAAGTTTGCTCAGGTTTTGTGCATCCATAATGACACATAATGATCGCTTTGAAACAAATCTCTCTTTCCAATTTGTATTTTGAGAATTTCTCACAACTCATATACAACGAATTACAACTTTTCGGACAGATTGCGGTTTCTTTCAGTAGTTTCTTCAGACCGTCTTTGAGGCCCTGTTTGATGGCTGCTGCATTTGTTGTTTTTGCTGTTGTAGTTGCTAGGAGACACATTCCGATGGTTACAAGTATTATCAAACGGAAGGCTGCCATGGTTCTGTAAAGAAGACAAAGTGAAAATATTTATTTTGGATATTGCTTCTTACCTGTAGACGAAATCCGGAATAGTTTTTCGCACATTTGATACAAAGTTGCCAAATTATCCTCGTTTTGTTAAATGAGGTAATCTTTAACTTTAACTTGGCCAGAGAAAGTCAAGCTAAAACACGTACGATATCCTATTATTTCGCGGTATTAGTAAATGTCATTTTAGGCGTGCAAGCGCATGATGTAATCTTTATGTGGAATAAAGAGATGTTGTATTTGATTACGTCCCAGATTGTCGTAAAACGGCTTAAAATGAAAATTTCGCGGACATTTATAAATTTCGTTGTTTTTTGCCAAATATTGCATTTTGCGGCTGAAGCCAAACTGTAAGTTTCGTGGAATTTTAATCCCTTTTTAAGTTCATAGATGATGACTCGAACCTGATCTTTTCAGAAGTTCCTAGAGTCTTGGGATTTCCCTTGAAACCACAAGCGATGTTTGAACCAAAACATAATTTGGAAATCTTATTAATACTGTTTCCGTGTTCGCTCAGCCTGTAATACCATGCTGGTCACCCCCTTGGGACGGTCCTGGTCGATCGCAGTGTGAACGTGCCGCATGAGAATCTGGTGGACGGTGTATCCTTCACTACCCTAGATACGAGCAACTTCAGTTCGATCTCTATACGTAGCGCGTGTACACACTATGATCGATCAGGAGCAATTGTAGACAGCTGTTAAGGTGAGTGAACACCCTAACATCCCCGACGTTGTCTGGCAAATATAGAATGATTACAAATGACTGGCTACTTTAAAAGAAGAAACTTGCGTTTTGGTCAAATTCGCGAAAGTTTATTCCCGTGAAAAAAAAATTTCTTCAAAATTCACGAAAATTTATTAATACTTAGGTTGGAAAATAACCAACAACAATTCTTTTTTTAACTGTCAAAATACTATTAATCAAAATCGATGGAAAGCTGAAATCTAAATATTTTACATTGTGCCTATTAAAATGTAAATATTACATTTGAACAAGGACCCACTTGCGAAGTTTTCTTAGACGTCTAATTCGCGAAAGTTTATTCCCGCGAAATGGAAATATTTCGCGAACTTCTTGAAACGCGAAAGTTTCTTTCCGCCGAAAGTTTCATCTTTTAAAGTAACGGCTATTAAATAAATTTAACTGAAATTCGACAAAAGATGAGAAAACTACCTAAAGGGGTAACTCGCTCTAACTTAGTAACAGGGAGTAATCCTCCTATAAGTGTTTTTGTATTCTGCTATAACCCCTGAAAGAATCTAACCACTAGAGCGGCAAAAATAAAAGTGCTCCAGAAAAGTGTACGGATAAAGATTTGGGAATCAAAATCGGACCAACATCTTAAAATGTAAAATTTGCATAAAAACATTTGCCTCTCCTAGAAAGGAAATTCTAAACTTGTTAAAATTTCATATCCTTGCAGGTACAGTGTACCTAACCCTTTTATCATAACCTCAAAAAATCTACCATTAAGGTCGCACACCCCCCGGGTATGAGCGGTGGCTTCAAAGAAAGCCAAAAACTGAATTCGTTACTCACCAAAAACAGTTTAATCGGTTTTTTGTTTGCATAAAAATCTGTTTGCTTTTGGAATTATTTTCGTGAATGCGTTCAAAAAAAGTTGCACGACCTTTTCTCAGCACTTTGAGTGTCGTTTAGAATATTTCTTATATTTGGATATATTTTTTATTGATGTGAATGCGCTTTCGCGATACAAATTGTTAATTTTCAAATTCTTCTCCTTATTGAGATTCCGGAGTGAAAAAGTTTTGACTCTATCACGCAAACTAATCCATCACCAAAATTTGGTCAAATCACGGATCAAGTTCGAACTTCAACTACTCCCGCAATTACTTAAAAATTGCCCAAATTACCCAAATTATGCAAAATTGACATCGCTCAATCTTGAAACATTTTCTTCGGACAAAAAAACAAAAGATATAAATTTCGCGTAGCAAGATTTAAAATCACCAGAAAAGGTAGATAGAAAATGACTTCATAGATCATACCCTCGTAGTAATTGACTTTCGCATTTCTAAAGCTCACTATTTGAATTGATCTACAAAGCTTTCGGTCTTTTATTTAACAAATGACAAACATTGATTAAATTAAAACAGCTTACCAAGAAGTGATTGAAGGATAAAGCGAATCTTTCTGTTTCAATGGTTTCTTTCCAACTGTTTCGTCATTCTACAAAAATCAAGAATGAAACTCCGAATGCATTTCACACAATCGTATCAAAGGAAGGCTGAAATAAGTCACGTGTCATTCTAAAGGAAAAGTAAACAATCTTTCGCGGTTATCTCCTTAATATCAATTTATCGGAATCAAATCATATTACAGGATTTGTCGAGACAGAATGTAAATAGAGTGTAAGCTTTACAAAAGAAAACAGTTTTAGCGCTTAACTGACTCTACTTAGTTGTTCAAACAGGAGAAAAGAGATAAATGTTTTAAATCTCCTCTGATATTCGTCTAACGGCCAAAAGTCTCACCACTTTAAATAAAATGATCGGAATTCAGGTTTCGGTGGGCGTGGTGAACCAAATTGCTGTGAAGTGATGTGAGATTTAATTTGCTGTTTGTTTAATAGCGATTAAAATCTGATCGAGCTTTATTTAAGTTCCCAGATAAATTTCAAAACGTCCCTAAATTTCAAGTTTCATCTTAAGCTGTCATATTAAATAAGGTTTTCTCAGTATAATGTGCAATATCTCGGAAATAGCTTTTGAATCATCGCAATGATCAATTCGGCTTTAATCCCAAATTTCAAAGAGGTGAAAAGTTCAAAAGAAATTAATGTATAGCTAAAACAAACATAGGTCAAAGTCAAAATGATGACAAAGACTTTTTGCGAACTTCGTGAAAACAATAATGCGGTTTCCGATGTTTCAAATTAATTTCTCAGTGAAATTCTGAAACTAAACATTGGTCAAACATCCAGCACAATATAAATGCGGTTTTACAGCAATCATATGAGTCTTTCAGATCAGCCACACTTGAAAAACTGACTTTAGGTCATTCCTTAACGGGTGTAAAATTAAATTAGGAGATTAAAAATGGGTTAAAAAGTTTACTGGTGAGTGAGAATTTACGATTGTAAAGTATAAAAGTCCTTTATTTCCCTCAAACTTTAAGGTCTTCACACTCTCAGCACTCCTTCTCTGGGATTTCGAGATTTTCCACGAGTTTAAATTTTTTTGAGGCATCGATGAAAATACCACAGCAACATTTTATACTGTATATATTCTGATTATACTTCATCTTTATGAAAATAATTTACAATTTTCAATTTGGCGGGTACTACCGATTGACGATTGATTTTCTTCACACCAACATCGGAAATCAATCGGATGAACGGTAACACCGTTGATCTTTGGAACAGTTTTCTTCTTAGCAAGACAACGGCTTATACAGTCTTGTTTTGATCGTGCAAGACCAACGAAGAACTCTCTTGAACCTTTGCCATCACCTCTCGTCCATTCAGTGCATCCTGTAGTAAAGAAAGTCTTTTCATTTCATTTGTTGGCCCCTTAGTATACAAAGTCTTTTCTTTTCAGTTGTTGGCCCCTTAGTAGGTTAGTATACAAAGTCTTTTCATTTCAGATGTTCGCCCCTTAGTATACAAAGTCTTTTCATTTCAGTTGTTGGCCCCTTAGTATACAAAGTCTTTTCATTTCAGTTGTTGGCCCCTTAGTATACAAAGTCTTTTCTTTTCAGTTGTTGGCCCCTTAGTATAAAAAGTCTTTTCATTTCAGTTGTTGGCCCCTTAGTATACAAAATCTTTTCATTTCAGTTGTTGGCCCCTTAGTATACAAAGTCTTTTGTTGGTCCCTTACTACATTACTCTGTGCACCGTGTATCTCATCTATATCGTTTATCGTCGATATGAATGTTCCGTAGATATTGGGGTCTGGTACCGACACAATCAGTGTTGGAGACGATGTAACCTTTAATAGACCTTCGTTAGGCCAATGTAATTTTTGTCGTTTCTATGTTTGGCAGACGAAGGTCACTGCTACTCCCAGTAATTTAAAAGAGGCAACTCGAAGGTATTCATAATGAAATATAAAGAAACAAATCGTTTCTTACGGTACGATGAAGCAATTCTCTCGCTGACTTGACGATAAACAGCTGAAAGAAGAAATGTAAAAATCTTCAGTTTCACTTTCACACTACCACAAGCGCCCTCTTGTGAGGCGTTCGTCTACAAATCCAAATAAAAGATATAAGTGGTCAAGGAAAATATTTTACAGGAAAATATCTTTCTAATTTCCGTATTATATTTCTATATAAGACTATGAAGCAGGAATCTTTCACTTGTTAAACACAAACATCCCATAATACTTCAAAATGAGGTACTGTTGGAAACAAAGTAATAACTTCCGACAACTATAAATGCTTCCTTGGATTAAATCTTTCCTTTATGAAAAGTTAGAGGAATAGAACTTTAACCCTTACCACGCCTACTACGTAAATATACGTTTTAAAAAGGCCATTTTACCAATACACCATCTCCTAACCACTTGAGATTTAAGGAAAAGCATCTCCTATTTTTTGTAGCTGAGAAAGAGAGCTTTTCAACAATACCAAAGTTGATACCTTAATCATTTGTCCTGGCCGACAAATGACCTTAAAAAATGAAAAATAATCATTTTTTTGGACTTTTTTAAAAGGATTCGGGCGTGCTAAGGGTTAATCTTTCCGTATTATGAGTCGCATTATGTCAATTAATTTTCATACCTTTCATGCTATCTTTAACGATCTTGTCTGCATCTAAGAAATGAAGGGGAAATGGGTCAAGAACATACCAAATTTTGGGTAAAAGATGCTTGCGCAGATTATTTAGTTAAATACTGACTACAATTCATGAAGACAAAATTAAACCAAAACGTTGGTTAAAATATTAAAATATTTGATCTTTGTAAAATAAAAGTTTATAGGTGGCATCCTTTTGACGCTTTGATCCATGGCTCGATATATATCCTTTGTTGACGCGCCATACAAAAATGTTGAATAGCGCAGTGGATAACCCTGGGAACGAGGCTGAAAAATTGTAGTTACCTTGATTGAAGTTTCCAACAGCAGATTTCAATTTGTTCAAATCATTTTTATTCTTCTGAAAAGTTTGTCGAATGGTGTTCAAATTGTTTTGTACTAAGCCTTTGACTTCGTTTACTGCTTTTGTGATCTCCGCTTGACTGGCACCATTCATGACGCATGATTTGGATGTGACGGCGCCTGATACTTTTGATCCAGTGCCAAAGGGACAAAAATAGCATTGTTGCTCTCCAGGGTTTGGATTGTAGGTACCCATGCTACACCTCATACACGAAGAAGACGTTGTCTTTGCAGGGTGTGGATTGTAGGTTCCCAAAGGGCATTTGGAGCAATCCGAAATGGATTTTCCTCCCGTTCGTTGACTATATGTTCCTCCAGGGCATTTTTTACAGGATGTTGCACCTCCAGTGAAATCACTGTAAAAGCCTGCGGGACATTGAATACAGGACGAAGATGCATATTGATTGTTATATGTACCAAGAGGACATTTCTTGCAGCTGTATGAGTTTGCTTTGTCTGAATAAGAGCCAGGTGGACATGCATTGCAATGTCTGTTGGACAAAATGGTACCTGGTGGACATGATGCAGTTACAATTCCATCTGTCATCAATCCAACTGCTGTTTTACCAAATTCACCGTTTGTTGAGATTTGAAAGAAATATTCCGTTTCTGAGTGTAAGTTTTCGATGGTAGCTGAATTCTGGATGGTTAGGAATTCATCGATCAAACAAAATCGATAGTTGCACGTCGAGTGACTGGCAGTGTTGTTTTGGACATAAGCACTGACTAGGTATGATTTGACACGATCAGGAGAAATGGTTGGTTTCGACCATTGGATGGTGATCTCATTGTGTTTGAGTGATCGAGTGATGGGTTTCCCTGTCTCTCCTGGGATGTCAAATTTGGCTTCCTTCAATTTCCCATTCTCATAAAGTTCCATGAAGACAGCCGTGGGTTTCTCGGCTTCAATCATCTGTTCACGGACGTAGAAATGGATGTTGGTTTGTAAACCAAGTTGTGATTTTTGTTCCTCGATATCATGGTAAGTCTCCAAGATGTAAGTTAAACGTTGAAGCTCCCGAAGAATGGGTGATCCAGCGTTCCACCATTTGTATTGTTTGGTGAGATCAGGCAATTGAACATTACTTCTTGATGACATGAATTTCTCCATTGCATTCACGTATTCATCATCGTGTTTCCCTAAAAATTAATGTTTGAATGCAATGTTTCTCAGATACTTCACGTTCAAGGCCTGTGTCCACTCATGCTCGCGCAGCGCTCTCTTTTTTGTGGTTGAAATTCCTTAGAAAAGATTACATCACATTAAAAAAGAAACATCGCGCTCAAAAAAAAAGGTTTTTTAAACCAATCGAATGGCTTCATTTATTTCTAAGCCAATGGTGGACTAGTATTACGTCATTTATTTAAAAAAAAGTGCTGCGGAGTAAAGACCGGCCTTAAATTTTTGATGAAGTTGAACTCTAACAAATAAAAGGTGCGCTAGATTTTCGTTTGGAATGAAAGAAGAACTGAAAAACAATATGAAAATGATATGATAATAAACGGGAATGAGAAGCAAACTATAAAAAACCATGATGTTTTGCTTACCTAACTGCAAGACCAATCCAACCATGTATTGTTTATTGTTGATTAGTTGAGCGCTGAATTCTCCATCATCTCTGCAGTAGTGAGGAAGATCTTGGATGGAAGACAACACATTCACTTCTTCTGCGTAATGTGAAATTAAACGTTGAAGTTGAACTTTATTGAAAGGTGATTTCTCCTTGTCTTCAAACAGTTTGGTCAACTCACTGCTAAATGATGAACCTTGACGAATCTTTGGAACCAACTCAACCAACTTCTCTTTGAAGACAATGATGTACTCCTGGATCCTATGTTTGATGCCCATGACATTGCGCTTGATTCGTTCATGATTGGACGCAACTTGTGTATCAATGATGTCATTACATTGGCGGATGAAATCCTCCAATTCTTCAACTTTCTTGGTGACATCTGTCATTAAACCTTGTTCAAGATCGTGCAATTTCACCGACTGACTGGTCAAAGGTAGCTTATCAATAGGATACAACCATACTTTAACAGGGACAGCATTTTGGTGAGCTTCACCTAACATATCAGGGAGCGCTTTGTAAACACGTATGGCTTCTTCATAATTTCCTGGATGATCTTTCAGTACAAAATCACCGTGAAATTTACAGCTGAATCGCTCCATCTTCTTCCGTTGTTCTTCACTAATCTTCACTTTGCCAGATCCTTCAATTCCAAAAGAAGGGATGTTTCTGACCGCAACCTCCAAGTATCCTTCGATATCTGATCTGCTCTCATCTTCTTGGAGATCTTTATCAAAAACAAAGATGGCTCCTGCACCATATTGGATGGCCACTACAACATCGGTTGCTGAAGTAACTTTCTCCAACAACTGAGGGTAAGTGACTTTGGTGAAAAGCTCTGGTAAAAGTGATCGCTTATAAACTGTAGATTCATACTTCAGTGAAACACGGGCTTGGTTGTTCTTCTTCTTTTGATCTTTAAGGTAAGCAGCACTTCCAGAAACTTCAACCATTCCGGAGACAAATGAAGCCTTGAGGGATGCACTGATGTCTAATTTGGTCATTTTCTCATCAACATTTTCCGAAGAAGAGACTTCAAATTTTGTTCCGTGTGTTTTGACTTGCGAGTATTGCTCCGTTTGGTCTTGACTCCATAATTTAGGACCTTGAATAATGACATCGTGAGTTCGATCATAAAGATCACCCAAACTGAACGGGCGTCCAAGGGCGGGCATAGAAACGGGTTTGATTTTTTCAGATGATTGAACGGAGAAGACCATATTTAAAGTACAATTTACGGATTGAAGGCAACATGATAAAGTTGCCAAGATAAATAAACACAGTCGCATCTCTTGGCTCTAGAAAGAACAACAAAAAGGCCGGTTCTATTTCGGATGTTGAAATACGTGTGGGAGGTAGCAGAAAGATTATATAATAATACAGACGTTGATATCCTATTGGAAGCCTATAAGACAAAATTAGTAGACAACCAAAATTGTCTATCATTCAAACACATCACGTCTCAAAACTTGATCAATAAATATTGCGAAAATATTCATGACATATCAATACAGATTACTGTCTTCCTGCTTTGAAAATATTGAAATCTGATGGAAATAGTGATAACTTCTAATGGGAAATGGCTGAAAACCTTTCATTTTCAGTACACCAAAAACTATGATTTCAAATAACTTTCAATAGCATTTAGATCAAAGTCGTCAAAATTGACCAAAAGAGGCTAGAGTGACTGGTGGGGGGGGGGGGGGG
>JAUJPO010043299.1:0-17442 GCA_032270745.1 Tiaropsis multicirrata
ATATAATTATATGATAGACTTTGCTTTATAGCAGGTGCTTTCATAGCTTTTCAATACTAATTTCTCTCAGAGTACCTCGAGACTTAGAATTTATTTCAAAACCGTTGAACCAACCCCGGCTCGAACCACTTAAGTAATTTTGTCAGTGATTCTGAATCTACCTGGCTATCCACTAGGCTACCAAGCTATTACCAAAATGTGAATATTCAAACAATTTAATTTAAAGAACGACAAAAAGCGTTCTGAGCATTTAGCGAAATCTCTTATTGATATCATACCGCCATATTGAACTTGAAGAGAATGGAAGATTCTAGGCTGCACACATCCCCTTATTTTATTCTGATTTTATCGTAAATTCGAAAAATAAAAAATGAGATGCGTGCAGCCTGAAAAATCCGGGCTTATAACGAATTTGATCCGGTCCACAAATTACGACACCGGGTAGTCGATGTAAGAAAATTTTCGAGAAGCTTTTTCAGCTATCTCATGCGAAACTACCTATGCCATCCTCGCTCGCTTTAGGCTTGCTGCGGCGGCAATTATATAACACAAGTTGTTCTCCGAATACGATACCTGGCCTTCTGTACCTAATATTCTTTAGCCAAGTCAAATTCAAGGATTGACAGTTGGCTGTTCATCAGATCTTCTGATATGATGTTCAAAATCTAAAATTTAATAGGATAATAATACATCCCTAAGAAGTGAAAAGTTTAAGGGCCTGCATATGGCTTCATCCCTTGGTGTAAAAATGTTGAACACGGCAACCTGATATGATTTATTAAATCAGACGAATTTGAGTTCAATCTCTTTATTATCATGTCACACAGTCTCAACCTCTGCAAGAGGGTTTGGTTTTTGATCACAAAACATTCACATGACACCCTACCATGTGCTTTTTGGTGGTTGGGATAAAATACAGAGACATAAAATTTATTTGGGGACATTTTTTTCAATTGGGACGAATTTATGGTAATTATCCACCGGGTGTGGACGGTTTTTTAGACCTGTTTTTCTAGATGTGTGCAAAAGGGTCCCATGAGTCTGTGATACTGGGTCTCCAACTGGATGTAAAAAATTCAGGTGGGGTAATTGTATACCTGAAATTAATTAAAAGTCTTTATCTTTAAAAAAAGGTTTACTTTTAAAGATGAAAATGATATTACAAACCCCAGGCGACGAGAGAAGATATTCTTTGACTTTGGGGAATCTTTTTTGAGTAAATAAATGCATGTATTAGACATTTTCATAAATTACGTCACGAGCAACAATTGCCTCATTTTTATACGATTACCAAGAGGTGATTATGTCTCACGAGACTCAAATGACACATCTATTAATGGAGTCAAGTTTTGATAAGCTCCCTTTGGGATTCGGTTACCATAGCGCTCAATTCAAAACGAGGCAGTTGTTGCTCGTGACGTAATTTACGAAAAGGTCTATTAAAGTAAACATAAGTGTAGTAAATAAATTTTCTTGGTTAGACCTACCTATAAATATATACAAAGTTATACAAAAATATCCAAAAGAATCCTATAAATATAATTTCAATAAAGACAACAAGCAATTGATAATAATTTCTAAAATAAATTTTTGTCAAAGTTTTTTTCTGGAGAATCTTTTTAATTTCGGTTGCAACTACTTTGAACCTAGAATTTTATTATTAGTTGACTAACTTTTCCAGGTCCTACTAGGGAGAATCCTAACGTGTAATAGGTCTCCGTGCCCCAAACGGTACCGAATGCATAATGGGCTGAAACTCAAAACTTTCAAAGCCATTGGAGCTCTGAGTCAATGTTTTTCTTAGCGGTGTCATACAAATCTATTGTTCTTTCATTATATTTTCCTCGGGGTGGCTCTTTGTATTTATTTATTTATTACCACTGCGGTGAGAGAGAAAACCCCAATTTTCCGGTGGGTTGTTTCCCAGTGGGATGTCACTTGCACCCATGATTGACGACATCCCCTTGGTTTTCCCAAGTAATGTATATAAATATATATAAATATAAATACAGTGGAATCTCTCTATGTCGAACTCCCAAAGGACCAAAGATTTTGTTCGAAATAGAGAAAGTTCGAGATAAAGAAAGAGATAAAGTGCCCACAAATGTTCAAGGGACCGAGATCTCTGTTCGAGATAGAGAGAAATTCGAGATAGAGAGATTCCACTGTATGTAACATTTTAACAATCAAAAACGTCAAATAGTTGGTGCTCTCAGCAGGCATGGAACTTTGTTTTAACGCCCGTCTCATTTCAACGTAATAACAACACATACATGGCAGATAAACATCAAAAGGACGGCACATGTTGTTTTGGGTATTGCAATTACATATTTCCATTATTTTTCTTCAGCAAAAACTGGTTGTTGTGTAAAACTCATTGTTGGTGAAAGAGGGGGCGAGCGGGTGAAATAATCGACTTCGTCGATGTAAGACGTATTAGAAAATGTACGACGTATCGGTCCATTGTTATTCATAACAGCTACGACTTGGCCGCTCCGTCTGCTACGAGCACGACTTTTGAAATATTTGTAGATTATACTTATAACAACAGCAACGACGATTATAGATGCGATGGCTATTGTTACGATAAGACCCGTCGAGATGCGAAAAACGAATTCTTGTTTGTCGTTTGTCGGTGAAATAATTGTCGCCTCGGTTTTTGTCGATGTTGTGCCAGTGGGCTTTGGAGTGATTGTATCAGTCGTGTTCCCTAATGTTCCGTGCCATTCAAAATATACGGAAGACAGTTTTCCTGTCCGTGCACGGCTGGATGTTTGCTTGATGTTTATCACCCATTCCCCTTTAGGATCTTCGTCCCAGAAGAAGATTGATAAAAAGCCCCAGTTATCAAATGAGCTTGAATACAAATCCTTGTCGCGGGGTCTCAATACGGGTGCAATAGTTCCTGATGAAGACACAACGTTGATTTCCAGGCCTCCACGTGGTAAGGAATCAAGTGTGACATAAATTTTCACGTGTTCCAGTTTAGATATATAATTGGAACTCTCAGAACATGCTGTTGTATTATATTTCAAAGTTAAAGTGGAGTCTCGTTTCAGTTCTAAGTTTTTGCCAAAAACGTTGGATTTACATATTCGTTGCGGAGCTGCAGTCTTCCAGTTCGGGTCTTTAGCCATTTCTACTAAACGACCAGCATTTAGTGAACCAAAGCCTAAATATTCACTTACCAAATGGCCAGCACTGTTTTTAGTCCATGATTGAAGGTGAGGTTTGATTTTATCGGATGACCGTACGACTAAATGTTGCATATCACGCCATGACAGTTTACGATTCACTTCCAAAGCTAATGCAAATATACCTAGAGTTTAAAAAAAAGTATTTAAGAATGAAGCGGAGGCCAAGGGGACCGGTGACCGAAGTGGTAGGGCGCTAGTAGGGCGCTGGTTTCCAAATTGGAAGATTGAGAGTCCGAGCCCAACCCAAAATCGATCACTGTAGCGAGATCACCTCTCACGTCGCTAATTACCCTCAGGTGACGGTCCGGCTCACATAATAATCAATCTTCGAGAATAAAAATGAATTCGGGCCCTAAACATATTAAAATTGCTTACTAGAAGAAAAGTATGTAAGACGCACAACCTAGTTCCCAGGGTTCTTTATGTGCCTTTTAACGTTTTTGATATGGTTCGATATTCTTTACAGTCGAATAGGTCAGAGAATAACCCAAGTAGAACACAACTTTTTCCAACCTTGATTCAACGTCCAAACACGATCTGACGTTTAAATTACGTTGTTTGGACGTTGAAACAATGTTCTGTGTCTGTTAGGACGAGCTTTTATAAGATGTAGCCTTTATAGAGAGACTAGTCTAGATCTAGACCATTAATTTCACATATAAACCACTAAAAACATTATACCAATAACCGTCAAAGAAGCAAAGCGAAAAGAGAAACGCATAGAGAGGAAATTATATGGTCTAGTAACATTGCTGCTTTTCTCATTTATTATGCATAAAACTTTTTTTTTTTCTTTATCTTACCTTTTTTACAGAACATAATGAAGAAGAAAAGTTTCAAAATGTCTCAAAATTGGGACTGGAATTTTAAAACTTTAAACCTTTTGAGGCACTCGATTTAAATTTTTTTCTCAAATTTTTTTTTTTTTTATAATCTTTTGAAAGACCTCTGAAGGAGGTATCCATCGGCCAAAAATTGGACCATCACATTCGGACTCTTACACAGTGCAGTGCAAAACTTGCTGAAAAACCAGACCGTCTTCCAGTTTTCGCAAAGAACTTTCAAAAAAGAATTTACTTTACAGTTCAAGCCTGGGCTTTGTTAGAACCTCTAAAAACCTATATCCTATACCTACCAACTCCCCAGGCCCTATAAAGCTCGCCACCTTCTTGGTCAATTAATCCCCCTGGGTTGAAGCTTCTCAAGAAAATTGGGCTTTTCCAGAAAGAATCCATACCCCCCTGTTATTGAGGACCAAGGATATCCAGAGAGGGAGTTCGAAATTTTCAATATCCTAGGATATCCAGGGGGTAGGAATTTGAAGACCGAGGATATCCAGAGAGGGAGTTCGAAATTTGCAATATTTAAGGATATTCAGGGGGATATTCATCATCCTCAACAGAGATACTCGTACATATTTTTTTTGCTGGACAAAACCATTCAATAAAAAAACAATAAAAACAAACCTGCTGCAACTGGAGCTGAAGCTGAGGTGCCTGTGAAATAATTTGTACATTTGCCATCCAAATCTATGGTCGTTATCTTCTTATAAGGGTTCGATCCGGAACTGTAAGTGACCGCCATAATACCGGTACATCTTTCCGCATAAAATGGGGTGTTTCCACAATAATCCACAGAACTTATACCAATCGTTTCGATCATGCTAACAAATCCATCACACCCACAGTGGTCTTTATTTTTACCACCGTTTCCAGTAGCAAATACGTAGATTGAACCTAGTCCATTTCTGCCTGACTTGACTCCTAAAAATAATGAAGAAGTTTGTTCACTTTACATGGGTTATATATAATTCGAAAATTGCAAAGTTAAATATTTTGGGACGCGAAAAGATGTCACATAAAAAGCCCGGTCTCTGCTCAGTGAACGTAGTGCAGTGGATGTGGAAACCAGGTCATAAGAAACCAAGTGTGCAAATATCAATAAGCCCTTTACGTAATCAGCCAAAGTGGACAGAACAAAATATAATGGTTTCTGTTACACAAGATTACTTAAAATGGGATGGCCCACCGTTGTGAGAATTGATTTCAATAAATTTCAACATTTTTAGTTTCTTCTCATCCTCGAACGAAAAAGTCTTCTTTTCATAAAGGGCCATATGAAGGTTTGCAAAAAGACTATGTTAACGTAAAACTCGTTCCCAGGATTCTTTGCGCACTTTAGCGTTGTTTTATATGGCTCGATAAATAACCTTTGAACTGGCTGTGGGTGTTTCCCATGCTTCGTTTGGGAAGAAGTTTTTTACAGAAGCACGCAGCGTTAATTCAACATTGTTTCAACGTCCAAGTAACGCCCTTGTTTGAACGTTGAACGTTAAAGTAACGCTTTGTGCTTGCTGGAATAATAAAAATTTAAAATTCCCTCACCATTTCTAATAGCCTTGGTTGCTAGGTTACGTGGACCATCTACCGTCTTGCCGTTATCGTCGGGTCCCCACGATACACTATAAATGTCCACATGTTGGGGTTTGAATGAAAACGAGGCAGCTTCAATAGAGTCAACATACGGGCCGTCGAACATTCGAATACCACCGATTTTAGCGTTGTACGCTACACCAACTCCACATATGGAGTTATTAGCGGAACCAGCGATTTGTCCTGCACATCTATCAGTTTAAAAAAATTTGAAAGTTTATCAGTTAGGTGAATCTTTACTTTAGGAGATTGGGGCGATCTTTGAATTTGGAAGTCTTGAGCTTGTCGGACGGTGGTTCAGGGACCTAATAATCATGGCCATAAATATTGGAATTTACACACCACTTCCTTTCTTCCTTCCTGCAATTTTGTTGAACTCTGGACCAAATCAGATCTTGACATTGATGGAGAAGTAGAATTTATCTTTCTAACCCCTTACCGTAATTTCCAAAATGCCTTTTTAAAGGAACGCGGTATCAGGTATTTTGCTGCTTTCAATTGTTATAGCTTATCTCAAAACAAATTCGCAAACTGACTTTCCAAAGCTGAGGTATTTTTAATTCGAAATTTGAAAGTTTTGAGACAATGACATCTTGTTCAAATTATACTGTAATTGAGTAGCAATACTTCAAGATTTCCAATTTTTGCTCAAAAGAGATTGAAAGATTTTACATTTTACATTTTACTGTACGCCGAATTTAATTTTGTTTACCTAGGCTAATAACCGCGTCAGACATCAGAAAAATGTTTGTCTGTCTGTACACGCAGACCTGATATCTATTGACAATTCGCAACCGTTCATTTCCATAAAAGGTCTGATCTCATTCACCAATTTCTAGTTTGATATTTTTCAAACTAAGCGCAAACAAGTGTGGTGAAGCGCGGGTGAAATTTTGTGCAAAATTAAGGCGGCGGAAGAAAAATAAATTTTAAACACTTCTTCGCAGAGATATTTCACGAGGTATACTCTGGTACAGTGTGCAATAAATATAAGGGAGAGATATCCTTACCGTGTACCATGTTTGTTTATGTTATTACTTGTAGGTCGCGGAGTTGGATCGTTATCGTTACCATTGTAATCGTAACTTGCGTCGGCATCATAATTACCGACAATGTCTCGATGTTGGTGCTCAACACCGTCATCCACAACTGTCACGACGCTATTTCTACCAGTGATGTTTTGTTTCCATACAGTTGTAATGTTGATGTTGTACGTACATCTTTCTAGAAGGAAAGGAGGTAAGATCAAGAACATACTCGGGGAACACTTGCTATGGAAAGTTACGGCTAATCTGATAGCAGATCTCGAAATATTCTGCGCACACCACACTCTGCTCTAAAGGGATGCAGCAAATATGAAGATCCGGAAAGGTTGATCAGAAAATATTTACAATGGGGCGTAAGATCTGAGCGCTACACGAACAGCAACTAAACAAACACGCTTCTTTTGGTATATGTGTGGATGTAATAAGTTTGCAGTCGAGGGCGAACCTAAGGTTTCCTTTTCGATAGCTATCTACCCGAAGGTAGGGGATGACACTACTCCTCGCTCTAATCCCTTAATACTGAGTGCCAAGCAGGACAGCAGCCAGCGAGTACCAATTTTCAAGTCTTCGATTTGACTTGACTGGGAATTAAACCCACAACCTTGCGAACGGGAAGCGAACACTCTAACCACTTGGCTACCGTCGCTACAACTCATGGAATAAAGTCACAGTAAGTTCGATACATTTCTTGACATGCCGTAACTTACTTACCAGAGTGTATACAGCAGCGGTAAGGAACCTTTTTAAGGTTTTAAGCCGGCTTCGAAAGTCTCTCTACTATTGATAAAGGTCACAACATTTGAATCATGGCATAGGACAAAGGGTATTAATTTTGTAAATTTAGTTCAGATTGTGAGAATAATTCAAAAAAAGGTCAGCAAATCTTAAAAGTTCAGTCTCTCCAGGGTTAATTTTCTTACTTTAATTCCCATTGAGACGCAGAGATAGATGTATCTAGGTGTGTATTAACCCTTAGAGCCCGAAGGACGACATTTGTCGTCCTGAAAAGGAAGTTTTTCCGCACAGCAGTCTCTTGGCTATAGCTCAAAACCACTACATTTTAAGGCATATAAACCGAATGTATTTAGAAAGAGTATGAAAATAGCTTTCTAATGGTACCAAAATCTTTGTCTATCTCCCTTGCTAAAAGCTTTAACGGCCGTTTGAAGTTTGAATTTTATGTATAAAAAATTTGAAATATTTTCACTTTTTTCAAAAGTACTGCGGTTTTTTCAAAAGTACTGCGGTGTCAAAGGGTTAATATTAATCCAGATAATTTATTCAATGTGGTTTTTTATATGTTTCACTCAAGACATGACAAGGATAAGATAGCAGTACATAGCGGGTGAAAGATAAATATTATTCTATTTTGATAGTTAAAAAGTGCCTCTGTCCAAATTATACTTGAATTCTAAAAAGGTATTAACTTTGTACATCTTTTTTTCTAAGAACAATTCAAGAACAGTACTGATGCTGGTTGGCAGTACTGGAGTCGGTAGAGCGCTCGCCTCGCGATCTAAAGGTCGTAGGTTCGATCCCGATCATATTGTCCACTCAACGAATAAGTAGGAGGGTTTGGAACTGCCAAATTGAGCCCAATGAAGTTTTCCGTAGTAAAGTCTCTTAAACGAGTTTGGAGAAAGAAGCATCGAGACAAAAATTAGTCTCTTTTATTCAAGCAATTTTTAGAGACTTTTATACTAAAGAACAATATGATCTCAATTTAGCAGATGAAATATATGGTAGCACGAAACGGGTAAACTGGACTGCGCGGTAGTCACTGGGACTGGGAACTGACGGCAGGTGTGGCGCTCCACTTTAGTCTAAGTCAACCCAGTAGCCTACAAGAGGGATAAACTTCTCAGTTGTACGACCGCTACCGATGCTAGGCCTCCCGGTTATCTTACTTATTACTCATTTGTTGTTTGCTTTTTTATCTTTATTTTTCCTTTTTTATATGGATACTTTAAAAGAAAAAACTTTTGCGAGTGAAAAATGCTGAATGTCTTCATTAATTCCCGCGAAATATATTTTTTTCCCAAAATTTTTCAAAAACTTTATTTTCGGAGGGATTTACACTACAAGTACATAGCAAGCTTTGATGAAGGGTATTTACTTCAGATATGTCGTAAGTTACTAAAGATGGAGAGGCATATAAAAAGGGTCCTAATCTGTCATAGAGACAGGGATATTCAGTAATAAAATAAAGAACTACAAAGAGCCAACCCGCATTGACAATACTATGAAAGAAACAATAGGTTTTAATGGCCCCTAGTAAAATATTACCATTCCATCCAACAATGAATGGGTCTAAAAGTTTTGACTTTCACCCCATTATTGAGCTTTTGGTACCTACTAGAACACAGAGACAGAAACACACAGACATTACTATTTCACCCAACCAGTTAGTTTGGATGATTTGACTTTGGCACATAGAGACGGGAGGGGGTTAAACACATACAACGAGTTATCTTTCACCTGCTGGAATATGTTTGCCGTGTAAGTTCCATTGCTTTGAATACAAGGGATCGTTAAAAACCAGACCACGTTTACTGCGTTTCAAGAGCACCTGTGAGTCCACATAATCCACGTTCGCCAGCGCCGACAGCTTCCCAACAATCTGACCTATAGTGCTTCTCTTTACCCGACGATGCTCGCCCTCCTTTGGTGCTACCTGTTTAAAGATGTACCAATCCACCAAACTTCCAATTTGGCCATGGTAATATAGTTTAGACTCATGAGCAATCTGTCTCGCTTTTTCATGACCACCTTGTATCTTCACGACCAGAAAATCAGTATAGATTTCACACTCATCAACACCATCAACTAGCTTCACAGCTATACTAAATGTCAATATCAAAACTGCGATAGTCAACTCTATTCCTATGGATTTCCAATTCATAACATGGTATTTCGCTTAACATTTTTGATATAAAAAGTTTCCATAAGTGTTTCGAACCATTTATATACTCCAGCTAAATCGAGGACCCCCTCGTGTTTAGTGGCAAAACAAAGTCGTGCTTTTTTTGTAATTGGCCTAATAATTGTCTTATAAACATAAAAAACGAACTGTCTTTCTAATAGCAAAAGTCACAACTTATCGGTATGGTGTTATGCTTGTAAACACATCGAAGTTTATTTTTAACAGCCGTATGCAAGAACATGTCATTTATAATAATCATATCATTTTGTTATTGTATTGAATAAAACCAATGTGGGTGAGAACTTGATTTTCTTTTCGATAAAAGAGGTATGCGACTTAAAAACCTCTACGTGAGAGTGTAGATGAAGTATTTTGTTTAAGTACAGGCATCTGATAATTTATCATATATCAGCGAAGAAAAATTAAGGTTTTTAAACTTAAAGAGCCTTTTTTTCTTTGGATGAATAACGTCATTTCAAGGAATTGATTATAAACTAGGGGGACGTGGAGAGAAGATTCAAGAACAATTATTTTAAGATTCTAAAAGATTAAAAATATCGAATATATTCTTACAAGCAAATGTTGTATTGAAGGCAATTAACCGTATCTTAACAATATGGAGGAAGTTTTCTTTACACATATCACGCAAAGACAGCTTGCTTTAAACAAGGGATTCCCGCCGTCGCTTTATTTTCCTGCCTGACAAACCCTTAATTAAAGCATTTGATAGCATCCTAATTGGTTGCTAAAATGGTATTTTTCCTTGGTTTATTCATCAAAATTAAATGACAAAATGCATATGCGAAAATGACATTAAGATTTGTTGTTGATCCATTTTTGATTGATTCATTAATTAACTTAAAAGTGTTGTGTTATGGTACCAAAAACATATTTTGATAGTATCTCGTCTTTGATCCAAATTTTGGCACGGGAGCGAAGCAATTAAAGCCACTTTTGAAGGTTTTTTTCTTCGAATGAGTGTCCTGTTTTTACAGCATCTTCCCATTAGACATTATCATAACGTTGTTCCAACAATCATTCAACGTTCAAATAACGTAAACAAAGTCCCGTCGTTACTGGGTTAAGGTTGGCTGTTTTAACACAGACCGCAACCAGTAATTTGTTAAAAAGAATTCAATCGTTTTCAGAAATCTTTAATGATTTTAGTATACCCTGAGGTAGATGGGATCCCGTCTAAATCCGATTTTTACCCGACTCGAAAGTAGACAGGTCACATTGGATCTTCAAGATCTAGAAGAAATTGCGATGATTGGCCGAAATCCCTATAGTTAAAATTCGTGCGATTTGATTGCAGTTTAATTTCTCAGCTGTCATTTAGGTGCGGAATCCAAACTACCTATGTTTCTATACTCATTTTTTTCTCATGTGAGCTTAGTGAAATGTTGGTAAAAATTAGTATGGGTCCAGACTAGCTCTAAGGAGAAGATACTTATTGTGCTGAATAACAATTCTGATTACGCATATGTCGGTAAACGGTGTGGCTTTTAACAAGACTTTATTTTGACGCCTGGAAAGATTATTGAACGGCAGATAATTAGTAAAAGGAAATCTCACACTGACAGTGATGTCAAGAAGCATCACATCGTTGACAAAAGAACAGTTTAGCTCGAATAGTTTAGCTTCAAACTGAAAACGCCTTTGCAACAACGAATCAACGAGTGACATGATACGATTTTTCTAATGTAGTTTTGCCTTGGTGTGTTTACTGTTTTCTCTCTATTTAGCGCCACCCTCCTCTAAAGACCACCGCACCACTGAAAGCGGCGCTTTTTGGAAAGAACAGACCAACCGGTGTGTTTTATTTGAAATCTATAGTTTTTTTGTTATGAAATTCTTCACTATCTAGATTCTAAATACGTCAAGAACATAAGTTTGGTATGTTTTGTGGGCTGAAACCTACATTATTTTGAGAAAAATGCTTGTTTCTTTGATTTCTCAGGCCTTTGTAAAAGTAGGAAATTAAAAATTTGAAAAGAGCACCGCCCTCTAAAGAGCGCCGCACCTAAATTCTCGAAAATTTAAAAAGCGCCGTGGACCTTATTTGAAGAAATACGATATTCAATTATCAGGTAAAATTGGGTTGAGTATAGATAGGCCCTTCTTCTCATCCTTTAAATGAAAAGTAAAAGGAATGGTCTTCAATTCAAACTAGGAGGTAAAAATATCCTATTTCAAGTGAGTAAGTGAGGCCATTTCTTTTCATAGGAAAGAGTATAGACGGGGAATGCAATATTCTGATATCCTAACGAGGAATTTGTGTCAACGTTGGAGAAGGCAGGATATCCAAAATTACTTGAACGTCTAACCTCGATTCCAGGGCGGCCCGTCGGCGACCTTGCGGGAAAAATGAGAAACAACATATAAAAACAACAACAAACAATATATAATATCAGGAAGCTTATCGTTAGGAGGTCATTTGAATGACGAGATTAAGATTATTTTGAATGCTTTTAAACAGCAATCTATCTTTTTGAAAACAAAATCTAGCACACACACAAACAATCTAAACGTCAAAAAAACAAACATTAAAACATACAAACAAACAAAAATATTGTAAAACAAATGTATCAAAATACTATAATATCTATATCAATATCATGGAAGGTCTGACAATAAAATATTTTCCTTTATCTAAAAATATAACACCTAACGAATAAAAATAATGTCTATCAAAGGACTTTGTAAGGATTAATTCATTTTAATTTTATTGTCTCTAACGTCCCCATAAAATCAAGGCTGGTTATAGGTACCAGCAGGCAAAGAAAGCTTTTCAATGCCTTCACAATGTTTTAACGTTTAACGCCATGTGTTTGCTGGGACAGAGGGCAAGTAAGATTCATTGGAAATCTCTATAAACCTTATATTATATTTTCAAAAGATCCCAACAGTAGCCAATATAAAACTTCCTTGTATCAAAAGCTTGCAAGAAATTTAAGAATACTTCAGAATAAAATAGATACATAAAATATACATACAAAAATGTGAATGTTATATCATAAATAGAGAAATTGGTATAACATCTATCTAATCAAGTTGGGTGGGTTGTAATGATAAGATATGATATGAATAGAATTTATCTATAATTCTTTTGCTTTGTACAAATCCTTAATATTCTGAAGCGAAACTATACACGAGACATCAGTTTGACGTCCATTTGACGTTTCTTTTTTTACGTCGAAAAATGTTGATGTCCAGGGGTATATTTGTGTTTCCAAGGATAAAACTGTTGTCCTAGAGTCAAAATGTAAGACGTAAGAAGCCCATATCCTCCAACCCATGCACAACTTCTTTCAGGAGCAACCTAATGTTCATATTGCCTCGAATTTGAAACATGGCATTCTACCATCAATTCTACCTGTAGTTTGATCACGTTCCCCTTGAATCTTCTAATAACATGTATAATCATTTTTGTTCTTTTATATCAACATCATATAGGAAGCTTTCTCAGTTGTTCGAACGACATGAAAAACTAAAAACGAAGAATAGAATCTTTACAATTCACAGTTACTTTAGTCTAGCATCTAGACGACTAGAATAATAACCTGATATAAAATAAGGAAGGCGAGATATAAGTCATATAAACGACTCCAGTCTACAGATACTTCTGCCTCTTCGAAACTAACATGATAAGTGGTTGCAAAGATTTATCAATTTGAGACCGGACATACTTATATATTTCTGATTCATGCAATGTAGTGTTGTAGAATAATTTCTAATCTAAACATTTTGCTTTTCGGTTACAAAAAACTCTTTAACTCAGCAATGGTTCTCAGTAAATCTTAAAAAAATTAAACTCGTAATCAAATATACGTGAGATTTTCAAACTGAAGAACAATAAGGTTGAGAACTTCGTCTTTTATAAAGGTAGGCCTGGGCTTTATTTTGCAAAAAAAAAAAAATCTCACTAAAACCAGCACAATAAAAAAATAAAAATATTGGACATACCAAAATATTCCATGGTCCCAAGCGTACAAACGTTGGGATGAACCCTTTGTATAATGCCATAAATCCTTCCGTCTTACAAGTCTGAAAAAGAAGATTTCAAATTCACAAATCCAAATTAGAGGTAAAAAACAAAACGTTCGCGATTTTTCTCCCGGAACGCCGGCCAACACGAATGTTTACAACTTTTAAATCCAGCAAAAAAAGGTTGTCAAAACCATCGAAATTTGATAAAATATTCCTATTTTTCTGGTCATTCCTGACATTAGGTCAACCTGAAATTTCACAAAGTGCGTACTAGCGAAAATAATTAAAACAACTGTTTATGTTATTCCGGCAAAAATAATAATCCCTTAAATGCCTTTCAAAAATAAATATCAATCGAAAACCAACCAAATCAAAATCACTATCAAATCCCGGAAATATAGTCCAAGAATGCACGAAATGATCATCTAACATACTGATACAGTTTAAACATACCCTTAGAAAGCAGTCTGACGTGCTTTTATAAAGTTCGTCTAAATTGGATGTTCTTCGTTGATTCATCATTCGTGTCTAGAAGAAGAAAGAGAAATATTATCGATATGATTGTCAGTTCTGCAGAATAGTGAGGTTACGTTAAGTGAGATAAATCGAAAGAGGACGGTGGATAGCGACCCGTGACTTTTATCCCGCAAAACAGATTGTGCAGGACAACGGTTGCGGGTCGCTTTACATACAGAAGGTAATTTCCATAAAATCAACACCCCCCCCCCCCCATTAAAATACCTTCTGTATCCACCCACCACTTAAATATTTTTCGATTTACCGTACTGTAGCATTCAATTTAACACTGTCTGGAATAAAAGATATTTAAAAACATGAAAGCAATATATTTCGGTATTAGACCAAAATAGAACGATTTCAATTATTATTTAGACCAAAATATAATGCTTTCATGTTTGTTTTTAAACTGCTGAGAAATGAGAGGAAAAGAAAAGAAGGACGAAAAAGAACCAAACGAACCTTGATGACATCAATGGGGTTGGATGCTAATGCACCAGCAAGTCCTGCAATAATACTAGACCTATTAAGTAAAAAGCAATAAAGAAGAATGGGTTTTTCCAGACATAGTCAATACCCCTGATTGTCGAGGAAATCGGACACGTCCAAAGCTGATGTCCATACGAATAAGGAGAAAATCCATGAAAAAGAATACCCAAGAGGCATGGCTAAAATCATGGAGTGTGTGAAAAATATTAATCAAAAGCCTAATCTGTCACAAACCCAAGAAACGCTTGCAGCAAAGATATCTTATGTTTACAACTCGACATTTTAATTGTTTATAACTTGAAAAGTTACTTTTAACTAAAAAATTTGTTAAACTTGGCAACTAGTGAAACCAAATTTTAAAAAAAAGTTACACCTCCCTATATCAGTTGAAGCAAAATTTATATGGACGTTGCGAAATGGGCAAAGTTTTTTTGGAACCCAGTAATTCGCAAAAGTTTCTGCTTGTGAAGACGTCTAAAAAAGTAAAGGCTTACACAAAATGTAGTCCAGCATTGTCACCCATTAGTTGTGCATCAACGATGACCTTCTTTGACCAATCATAAACTGGAAGTTCGACACCTGCTATGATTGAAGCACGCTGGGCAGTTGGACCAACACCCTTTATTAAGATTAATACATGATAACTTTAAACTAAAGTTAATATTTCATAGGTATAACCTGTATAATGGGCTTTTCGAGAAATAAATCTCTACCCCCAGTGTTGAGGAAGTCATTTTTCAAAAATTACCCCCCCTGGATTTTGTACCAAAATTCGTGCCCCCCCCCCCCGGATTTGCAACATTGAAATTTTTTTCACCAAAATTAATTTCAATATGAGCATATCTATAACTTCTTTATTGAGATGTTGTTTGTTTGAGAAATGGTACTGTGATAACTCACCCTGTAAAGCCCACGAAAACCTTCCATTTTGTATATATCTTTGAAACTCATTAACATTCCTGTATTTCCACCAACATTACCAGCAGTTTGTGCTTGCAGGCGTACTTTCAATACATCAGTCGGATTACAAACTGCAGAAGACAAAGCACCAGCAACGATTCCTGCACACATATTCAAAGCAAGTGTTTCGTCCTTTGGGTTTTCAGTAATAAGTCGTTTAATTCCATGGTAAAGTCCGATTTTAAGAGTCCCATATGTGGCTTGTCTTAGTAGAGCTGGCTTGATGCCATTAAAAAGGGCTGTTAAGCCTTCTTCTTTGGAGATTCTAAACATTGCGTGAAACATGCCCCTGTATTTCAACTCCGATAAGGATTTGTTGACAACTTGCCCTTGCACTTGCAACCTTGTCTTGGTAGTATCGATTGGAAAAGTCCCTAAGAATAAAAGAAGAGTTTTGTAAAGTTCAGACCCTGCACCAACTGTCAGATATTCATGTCAGATGCAAAAACTAAATTTTTTTATCACACCAAAATTTAGGCACGCAAAGGGCCTCTCACCGATCTTGGTTTACAATAATTTGGATTTTAAATATCTTATTTAGGTAAAGTCCTTCACATGGACTTCCTCGTGCACTCTCCACTCATAATCATAATTGGACTCCTCTCCTTCTGTTTTTGTCATGTCGTCCGTGATATTAATTTTAGAGTACTTTTGATAATTTTTTGATAATGTCCATCTTTAAATACTAATTTGATTGGTCTTGTACCTTGTGTTCTTTCGATATGAGAGACATAAGGTGCATTGTGTTTTAATTTGTACATCTTGTAGTAGCTCATCAATGAAGCTGTCGTTGCCTTCTTTTTCATTTTCTTTCACCCCATGGATGATGATGCTGGCATCCTTTAAATTGTTTTCTTTGATATTCCATTTGTTTATTTGTTCCGCACTTCTGCAGTATTTAATTGGTATGACGGTAGTCTGGTACAGGGTTGGCCTAAAAGGTAGGGTAGGGTACCAATGGCCACCCCATTTGGGCTACCCTTTTCTGCCTTACTCTTTGGAATCTGATTCCTGTTTTCATGTTGAAATACTACCAGAACATCTTGTTAATGATTTCATGTAATTAAATTTACGATTCCTATCGAACTTCAGTCACAATAGCCTTTTTTCGAAAGGTACTGAAATTTGTTACTTCTCAAGAGACCTGGCGCCATTTTGTCTTCCTTCCTGGCTTTGTTTGAAAATTTAGACCCGAATAATAAAAGATATATGCAAAGCAAAATGGTTTTTAATGTTTTTATTAATTATTGTTTATTTTATTTATGTTTTTTATTGTTATTGCTGCAAAGCTGTAATTTGATGATAATAGCTTCAGAATTGTATTCGGACCATAATCATCTCTAATCTTTTCATATCTTTAAAATATTTTGTTATTGAACCTATTGTTTAATTGCTTAGATGCTTCCAACAATTAATTCCTTTCAATATTTTCGAATATGTCAGCTCAAAATAGGCACAAAATGTCTTTTAAAATAGTTATATCAATGAAGCTCTAGCTCAGGGGCGGTTTTGGGCTGTTTCAATGCAATGGCGAGGAGCGCGCAATTAAAAACTCATCAGTTACTGTAGACACACTCCTGCTCCTTTTAAGCTGGATTATTGCCCCTGGCAGAAAATAGCTCTGCCTTGGAAACATTTTTTCTGCCCCTGCCCCAGGATGAAGGTAAGGCGAGGGGAAGTTGATGTTCTGTTTACTGTCGCCCACCCGCATCTGTTTTGGCTACCGCTTAAAATTTTTCATTATTTGAAAAGATTTCATTTCCTACTTTTTACCTTCAATAAATCCACACAATTCTTAGTTGAATAAAAAAAAACCCCTTCGCTTATTTTTAACATGTTTTCAGTGCGAAAAGTGGCTCCATTCACGTCCGCTCTTATTCTCTCATAGA
>JAUJPO010043310.1:0-17437 GCA_032270745.1 Tiaropsis multicirrata
GTAATTCGTTCGCCTATTAATTTAGCTGTGCTCATTCATTCGTTCGTTCATTCTTATGGCGTTAAGGGTTAATTTTACTTTTTAACCAGGTAGGTCCATAAAATGTATCACTTGTTTTCCATAAAATTATGCTCAACAACCGCACTAGTGTTATTGTAGTTGATAAACAGTAAGATCATTTTTAAGTTTCTTCTTTAGTTTGAAAGTTATTCATTGATATTTCTATTTCAATCCTTTCAACAGGTTAAAGCTATCCCAATTGGTCTGGATAACTTGAACATTGTCAGCGAAGAAGCATTTCAGCAAGTACAAGAAATTCGTAAAAATAATTCAAAGGTTTTCGTAACTGCTGAAGGGAAGCCGCAATTGAGTCTCGGTGATTTAACGTTTGAAGCGTACATGAGATGGATGGATTCACAAGGATACCGTACTGGTTATGCCTACCGAGTTCCAGACTTATTTTCCTCCACGCAAAAGAAGAAAATTCCAGCCTCTCAAGTTCCACCCCATATGTCATCAGAACAAATCAATCCATACCAAGTCTTGTATGATTTGAAAGGACCATCGATGAGTAGAGGTAATACTCATCGCAATCGCTTCAAATGGTTGAATAACCCAGTACAATCAACACAATACAAGAAGGAATTTGTTCAGAAACAACAGCCCCAAATAGAGGTAGGATAAATTAAGAGATAAAAACCTGTTTTTTTTATGAAAGTGAAAGTGAAGTGTTGCACCATAATACGATTGAGTTTGGGACCTTTGATAAAGTGTCGAAATATCCTGCTTATTCTTGTTTTGTCTACACATTACTTTTGAATTTTGATTGAATTCTTTCAAACTGAAGAGCTTTGAAGATCATAGATGCAACCATGAAAATGTCAATGGAAATAGAAATATAATTCTAAATTTTCGATTTAGCCTCCTGTTTTGGACGAAGAGCCACCCATGACAAATGGTCATGTTGATGAACAGGTCACTACAGAAGTTTCAACTCACAACGATACGAAAGTAGTTACTAAAACCACCACAGTGACAGAAACGCAAGTTATCACTGAAATTTCTGGTGGAAATAAGGAATCAAAGAAAGAAACAATAACAGTTGTCAATGGCAGTACAAGTTCTCACAGTATCTCACCGACAGAGGAAAAACGAGACTCTGTTGTGCATGAAGCTCCCCCACCGAAAGTTGAAAGCGAACAAGTGGAAGCAGCGGCTAGCCCAACCAGAAATGGCTCTGCACCTGATGTGTCATCACCAACTCATGAAAGTGTCAAGTCACCAAACAAAGTGAAAAAGTCCAAAAGTTTCAAATTGTTTGGTAAAAAGAAGGATAAAAAAGAAGGAAAATAAGAAGAAAATTATTTGTAATTTTCTTTTGGTTTCTTTATCATATAAAGTGCAAGAAAAGTGGAGAATCTGGAGATTTCAGCTTTTCCAACCATGACTCATGACAGTTTTAGTTCTGACTTAATTCCAGAGACAGCATGGGAAATAATTTCAAAGAAAGACGACTGTCATGCAAAAGAAGCCCTCACGTATCTATATTAAACTTTTTTTGAAATGAAATGTAAAAAGACTGACAAGAGTATAAGAGTATATATTTAGTAAATAAGAATATTCGTGACCAATTTTAAATTCTTTCGAACTTTGCCCATGAGAGTCAATATCATAAGTAAAGAACTTCAAAATTTTTGAATTTCCGACAAAAAAGCTTTTTTATTTTAAGAGAAGGAAGTTCACGAGCCATCTTTTTGATATATTAAAGAAGTATTTTTCTTAATAGTAGTCTGAAAAGGAGGGGCCAAATTTTTATTTTGAGCTTTTCATTTTTATCATAGATGTTAAATTTTATTTTGTAAAATTTTATTTCAAGAAATTATAATTAATCTATATCAAATAATAGAGATTTTATCGTGTATTATCATATCTTTTTTTATTAGCTTTTTATTTTTATAAACAAATTCCCTAGTGTACATTTAGCCTTATTTGTGATTTTTTTTGTTTTAGTGAAAATATTTTGTTACTTTACACCGAGTGATTAGTATAAAAGCTATCACTAATTTATTTTATTATTTGCACTAAAAAAGTGAATTAATATAAATAATATGTAGTGCATTGTCTAAAATAAGAGATAAAATTAATTTATGGAATTATCGCCTTTCTCATTCTCTTGTTTGAGCTGAATCTTTATTCACTTTCTCTTTGTTTCAATCTACTTAAAACAGATTCTTTGGCATATTTGCCTCATTTTGGACAAAACAAAAAAGAAAAATTCAAAAAAACAACCCTTAGCACTATCATAGCAAATATTTTGGACGACTTTGGGACCACGGCTAGCCAAGGTGCATATGGAACAGGGTACGTATTGCAGACATCGTCTATATTATATATTATATCATATTAAACCCGTAGTATATAACATATTACAGTGTAATACAGTATCTCATGTATCTTCTATATCCCTACTGCCCTCACTATCCTCAACCATCCTCATCTATCCTCAACCATCCTCATTATACTTATACTCGCTATGAATTCACTATCCTCATCTATCCTCAATATACTTATCCTCAACTATCCTCGACCATCCTCAATATACTTATAATCAACTATCCTCAACCATCCTCAATATACTTATTCTCGCTATACTCACTAGCCTCGCTATTCTCAACATTATCCTTACTATGATATAGCAAGGATAGTGAGTATAGGGCCCCCCCCCCCCCAGCGTTCTGCTTAAACGCGTGAACGGCACTTTTTGATGCTGTGAATACGTTAAATGGATTTTTTGCGCGTGTGAATACGTGAATTTCATGATATTTCGTGACACGTGAAAAGTAGAATCTGTTCATTGATATTAGAAACTCAATTTCATTCTTGATGTCTTCTCTTGCCAGCCTAGGGCGGGTGGTGGGCGCGTAAATTCTTATCCCGCAACACGACCCGTGGTCTTTATATTGCTGCTTTAATGGTCTGGAAATTGTACGGAAATCTTTTACGAAATGTAAACAACTTCCACAACAACCAGACCAGATGGCGACCTTGAATGCTGAGGGAAAGATCAGTAACCGAAAGTTCGATCGATCAGACTGGCAGAGCACAGATCGTCTTCCCAAATGATTGTTTTGTCATGCGTGATGTGTGCATTTAAAATAAGAGCACAAAAACAAGAC
This sequence comes from Tiaropsis multicirrata, assembly GCA_032270745.1. NCBI lineage: Eukaryota > Metazoa > Cnidaria > Hydrozoa > Leptothecata > Tiaropsidae > Tiaropsis > Tiaropsis multicirrata. The sequence continues at coordinate 3,177 of JAUJPO010043310.1, forward strand.
AGTTTGCCCTTCTTTCTTTAGCATATATATAATATTTTCTGTTTTTTACCTACACTTCAGCTGAGGCTTTTATAGCTATATATAAGTATTTTCAATTGAAAATCTTGGGCAGACTAGCTCTACTGTTTCGCTTTTGAAACCTTTTTTCTGATTTACAGTTTGTACTGATTCCATTTCCATCAATTGATCTGTGTTGTATATTGGTCTGTATAACAACTTTGGTCTTTTATGTTTCCACCTAGAATAATTTTTAAAAAACTCATCAATAAAGGGGTGGCGGAAATAGGATGGCCCTATTGATGCCCCGGCTATCGAGGAATGGAACTTCCATTGTCAGATGTAAAACTTTCTAAATAGGGCATTTTTCCACTAGAAAATTTCTGCATTACCAGGTCGGGCACTACTGTCGCATTGGGACCCACCTGATCCCCTTGACCCCCATCTAATTTAGAGAATATATTGGGCTATTCCATTTTTAGTCCATAACTATATTATACAGGGGTATTGACAAACTTTTCCAGGGGGTTTTTACCCTTTTTTTCCAAGCGGTACTTACTACTTTCAAATAATTTCCAAGGGCAAAAGATATTAGCATTTTAGATTTTATGACGTCATCAAAATGGCCCAAAAACAATGTTTTTTCTTAATTATATACTCAAAATTTCCTACTCAAAAAAGATCTGCCTCGTTAGAATCGTTACGCTTCTTTTAAGCCCAAAATGAGCTCCTAAAAATGATCTTGCATTGTAAGCATTTTGACCCCGCCTTGTTATCATGGAGAACTTTCCAATGGTGAATAATTTTTTCACAAAAATTTTTATTTCGAAAGTTATAACCAATATTGTAGAATTGTAATTTGCTAAAACTGTGACGGGCAAAAATAGAGAAAATCAGTGTGCGGAAACGTCAAAATTATGTCCAAAAGTGTATACTTTTAGTATCTTTTTCTTTTTAAACTTATTTTACTATGTAAAATGGGTATCCTGTCAAAAAAAACAGTTTCCTAGGCAAAATGGTACCCTCTTTTTTAAATTTTTGATGACCATAACAAAAATTTGTAATTTTTTTTACCCCATTCAGCCTTGCACTGACAAATTTAGATACCAGATAGAGCTTTAGTGATTTTTTATGTGAAAGTACATCATATTGGCTTTCCAGAAAGTATAGATTGGTGCTTCAATCTTTTTTAGTTGCAAAGTTATAAGTGCTTTTGAAAAAAATGTATGATTTTCTCAAAAAACCAGCGCGCTGAGCGGTCAACTACTAATAAAAAATGAGCGCGCTCTAATAAATATAGATGGCGGCTTGTACCAGCTAAAAATGATGTATTTTTCTTCATCCCCACAACTTGTCTTCATTAAAAACAAAGAAGAAATATGAATAGTAACTCTATGGAGAAGAGCGCGGCCGCTCGGGTGGTTCGCTTGAACTCGGTAACATGATCCCTTATTCGTTTTTCAATTGGTCCTTGATGGTCTACAATCGGCCACAAATCACGAGTCCCAGAGCCGGAGCCAATAGGCTGCGCATGTAAAACACCAATCGAGAAACTCCAAAACAATGAAAAAATTATGATAATAGCGCAAAAACGAACAAAGTTCATTGGTGCTTTTCTCCTGCTAGTTCAAGAGGTGTTAAACATAAGCAAAAAAAGTAAGTTTTTGACACTCAAAAAGACACTAGTTTCCTTAACTGAAAGGGACCTATTGGAATAAACGAGGAGGGGGAATAGAAAATTTTGATTATAAGTATGGGGGGACCTATCAAATGTCAATTCAAAATTTAAAAGAACACTATTTAGGTTTATTTCATTTCTTTCAACCAGCATTTACACTCAATTTACACATTTTGGCCCCAAAGATTGGCCTAACGTGTGAATTTTTTGTCGCAATGTCGACGTAAAAGCCGTTCCAACTTCAACTGAAGTTGACTTTTATTTGTACCTTATTTTGGACGTACTTTAAGGCTGTAAATCGACATGCTGACTTTTTTTCCAACCTGAAAGACATGCTCAGGATGGCTTTGCCGACCTAAAATCACCTCTAGCAAAATATTGCCGGCCTACAGCCAATTTTGGTCCGCACTTACGTGCTGATTAATTTTTCTTTAGATTCGCAGGGCTGGAGTCACCAGGTATAACAAAGGAATTTAAGGAATTCAAATTCTTTTTAAATATTAAAAATTTTGCCTGCTGCTTTAAGTCCTAGGTAAAGGGTGATATTCATTTGATGTAGAAGGAGTGTCATCCCTAATCTGCGTATATAGCCATATCAAGTGGTTCACCTTGAATTTGAGACCACCAATTATTAATAAACGAGCAAGAGACTGATCTCATTGCGTGGATCGTCACCTCACTTTGTAATTCTTTATTGTGCATCTGTGTATTTGTTTGTGTTTAGAGTCTTGAAATAATTTCTTTTCTGTGTGAGTATTGTTTATGTTGTAGATTGTGAGCTAGTTGTTTGGTCTGATTTTCTAATAGCTATAATTTCAGATATAACACTTAATGTTTTAGAGACATTTATTTTTTTGCAAAAAAGTGCTGACGTCAGCAGTCACGTGACATTTTTTGGTGTTACTATTAAAAGTTTTGTTTCTTATAATCATGGACAACATTTTTGTGCCAAGTTTCATGCTTTTATCATGTATTAAAGTGCTAACATTACCCACTAAATCTTATTTTGAGTGAAAGTTTTAGAAGGCTTCTAAAGAAAAAGAGCTGGCATGATCTTAATGGCTGTGAATTTATCACACTGATAGAGGAGGTTAGGAAACTAAAGCATCTAGTGTTATATCTGAAATAGCTAATAAAAAATTAGACCAAACAACAATTATTTTTCCAATTTTGAAGACCCTTTGCTGAAGGTCCTAAAAAGTTTTTTCACTTCTATGAGTTTGAAAAGACGTGAAAGAATCAGCACTCTACTCAAATCCAAAAATAAGTTATTTTGCTTCAACAAAGTTGGTCTTTAGGAAAGTTACCAACAAAAAGAATTATATTTTTCTAAAAATTAAATTTTCAATGGACTGTATCTGGAAATCTACTTGAGATATGAAGCTGAAATTTCAGGATCTTATTTTCTCATTCATTTCCTGCAAATTTCAGTCAAATCTTGAGATATATCATACTTATTCTCAAGATTAAAAAAAATGGCTCTTAAGCTCAAAATTTGAAATAATGTTTCTTTTTTCTAATTAAATGAGCTTAAAAAATACTCTCTTTTAATTTCACAACAAACTTGTTCTCCTTTTTATGAAAAACCCAGCATCATAAACTCTGATCGTTCTCATCGGTACTTTAAAACAAATTTGTAGCTTGATGAGTTCTCCTGCTTAATCCAATATGCATGATTACAAGAAAAATTGGATTTTCAAGATTAATATTTTGAAGTTTACGTCATATTTGATGATGCTGTTTTACAAATTTTAGATGGTATCTGAGTTAGTTTACTTAACAAAAAAATTGACATTTTCTGCAGCACATCGACTTCACTCAAAACAGTTGACTGATGTTGAGAATGAAATTTTTTTTGGGAAATGCAATCGAGTGCATGGCCACAATTACACTGTTAAGGTACAGTTGATAGGTTAAAAATTTATTAAATATTTAATAGATGATTTTTGAATATTACGAATTTATAATTTTACCCTTTTACTCCCTTTCTTATTTTTTCTATCAAAACAGAATTTACTTAGACTCTTTTGACGTCATAATACTGCATTCGTTCACATTTCTTGTTTTTATAAGCTAAGTAGGAAAAACCCCTTATAAGCATGAATTGATCACACTGATTTAAACGATTTGTATTTTTTGGACTCACTAATTTGTATGAAAGTAATATAGCTGTGGTCTAGAATTTTATTCAGTTTTTTTGCTTTTATATATTGTATAATATAACTTGATAATTGTTTTCGTTCATAAAGTTTTATCTTCTCTCTTTTGCTGTCTCATTAGGTAACATTACGTGGAAAGATTGATTCTAAGTTAGGTTATTTTATGAATGCACAAGAGCTGAAACAATACATGATTAAAGCGATAGATGATGTCTTGGATCACCGTAATATCGACGTAGACATTCCATATTTCCACCAACATGTGAGTACAATGGAGAATCTTTCTATCTTCATTTGGAACAGTATGAAATCGGTGATGAAAGAACCTGAATTGCTTTATGAAGTTAAAATCAAAGAGACAGAGAATGGGTCAGTGGTTTACAGAGGCGAGTAAACGTGTTCAAAGTTGTGATATTTTTATAAATTCTCTCTACGTCACTCTTTTGTCCTTTACAAGAGAGTTTTGCACGTGAAATTTCATGAAAAATTTATAAAAGAAACTTTCTTCAACTGAATGTGTAATACCGAGGTTTTATGGGTAGCAATGATTACAAATATTTATTACTGTAACCTTTTTTTATCAAAGGATAGTGATTCTTTCATGATTTTGCAAGGGACTACTCTAACTGCAAACTTTTCATTCGTTAGTCTATTTTTTTCTCCATCATCTCCATGAGAAATATGTGAGTAAATGAAGGATGCGCAGTAGGTAGAAAGGAATTCTCCTTTCACGAAACCATGTTAAATTGAAACATTCTTGTGACTGATGAAAATAGCATCAAACATGTACTAATCGATACAATCTTTATACAACCAGTTGGAGCTTAACTCATTTGACTGCGATGTTTTCTCTTTTTTATTAGATTTTGTATTTTTAGCCATTTTATAATTTTACTATATTATATATTCAATGAATATTAGCATCCAATGGTTTGGATTTTTTTGTAGAATAGAAAAGATTTACACATTTACAAGCTTCAATCAGTTTCTAAAACACTCTTTGAAAACTGAATTCATTTTTCGTCCGTATTCTTAGTGTAGATTTGGTTATATATTCCTTTCGTCGTCGTTTTAGTGAAATAAAGAAAAAGTTATAAAAACATGGAGTTGGTCAAAGAACGTTTGAACCAGATGAAGGATAACTATGAGAGTTCACAAGACAAGATTGTCAAATTCGAGGGAGAATTACAAGAGAGTCGACGCAATCTTGAAGCAGCGGTGAACGAGAAAGAATCGCTTTTACGGCGCATCGAAGTCGTGGAGTCGCAAATCATCAACGCCAACAAAAATCGGGAGCGGATTGTGGATCAGTTGAGATATTTGGAACGTAACACGGATACGAATGAAGGGAAACGAAAATTCCTTGAAAACAAAGAGCTCGAAGATGACGTCAATATTTGTCGGCTGGAAGAACGATTGTCGGAAGTACGTGATAAGTTTTTTGAAAACTCCGTCAAGTGCGAAGAAGGTGAACGTAGGCTAGCCGTATTACGGTCTGAGTTTGATAAACTACGGTCTAGACGTTTGGAGATGCAGGAGCATGCTGTACACTTGCAACGCGATCTTGATGAAAAGACATTGACGTCACGAGAATTGGAAGATCATTTATCGAGGAACGGATCGAAAGAATATGAGGATGAAGCAAATTTGAGGATCGTGGAAGATTTACATCGGGAAGAAATGGAAAGAGAAGACAAAGCAAGATTTCGAGTTCAAAAGTTACAGCGTATCATCGAAACGGTTGAAGGTATGTTCCTTGTTGTTTAACCAAGTGATGTGACCTCATGTTTTTTATAAGCATTGCGCTTATAAGCATTTTAGGTTTTACAATTTTATTTTGCCAGTATGTTTTTTGCTAAAAAAATGTAAAACATTTGCATTTTTAGCCATGCCTCAAAACGAAAGGAAGGAAGGAAGAAAGATGTTAATTTAAATAACTAGACGAACTCCAATTGAAATCAATATGCTTTCCAGTTCCAGCTTAAAATGCATAGGCTTTCAAACTGAATTTCATTAAAACATTGCGTATTTTAGATCAAATCGAAGAAGTTCGAAGGCGAAAGAAGAAACTTCAAGTTGAATACAAGAATTCCATGGACATAATCGTCAGTTGAGCAAAATATTCTGTTGTTTCTATGGCAAACTCAAGCAACTAATGACCGCAAAATTATTGAAACTGAAATAATGATAAAAAAGAGCAAATTTATTTTTTTGTTATAGTGTTACATCGGATTAATTTTTAGTAAGAAACAAATTAAAAGCATTGTTGTATATTTATTTTTAAACTTTCATTTTTTTTAAAGCAAACTACTGCACATTTTAATTATTTTATATTTTTTGACGTTGGTCAGTATTTTACACCTCCACATGTCGGTTGCTTATTATTATGTGATAAATTGACGTTTCGAGGATTAAAATTTATCATATGACTTAACAAAGTTTATTTGAGAAATGTTTTGATTTGCTAGTTCTTTTTGACAATACAGGAAGTGGTCTGATATCTTGCCGTCACATTAATTAAACAACAAAACAAACCAGCCTCCAAAACTCCTCTTTTTGATAAAGCGAACATAACAACCTTTGATAGAGTTTCTTATATTCATTTAGAAGTACTTGGTAGTATAAGACGTGAACCTTTCGGTGAGTTTTTCTTTCACTAGAATATTTTTTAATTTGCGTGAGTGAGAAAATTCTCTTCTGATATTCTCTTCTCAAAATGTTGTGTTTTTAAATAATTCATGAAATCTTCTCTTAGTAAGCCCTCCTTCTTTTACGTAAAGAACATCGAGAGCAAAGAATAATCTACATGTATAAAGAAGAAGTTTTTTCTTATGTTTTCGTTTGGTCTAATGTAAACAGTCCCTAATTTTAATCTTTACTTTCATTTCACTCCTTTTCTTAAGCTAGGGAATAACTGAATTGATCAACGCATTCGTATTTTTTGGCCAGGGCAGATTTCTCAATTTTGTCCCTCTCTTCAAATTCAAACTTTCAACGAAACCGCAAATATTTTCAAAATTTTTGCATTGCAATATCCTCTGCTACTCGTAACTTAACACATTAACTTTGTTACTTTCTTCGATACCCCTTAGATCCTTTAATAATAAATTTAGGAAAAAGTTATTTTGAAATGTTATTATAAGCGATGTATATTATGAATATTCTTTTTTATTGAAGTTATTTTTATTTTGCCTTTGAACAAATTATTATTATATTGTAAAGATTATTGAAAGAATTTAAAGATATTGTAGAGCTTCAGCTTCAAAAATAGGTTCTCCCAAATTTTAAGGAATGACAATAAAGATTACAACTTTTTGTACTTTTAAAAAGACATAAAATTTCACTGCCCTAAACACTTTCAACTTTTTACACTGTCTATCGATTCTTATAATTCAAACAAAAATCTTTCTAATCGGAGTTTTAATTTCTGGTAAAAAAGACTAAGTTTTAAAGGAATTTCGTAATATTCGATTGTGCTAGGTTTAGACTGGGTGTTTGTTTTCTTTTGGATTATGGAGAGTTTAAGGATTTCTTTTCCAATTTTATTTATTTTTCAAATAATATATTTTTAGGTTAGCTAACCTTTAGCGTTCTTATATCTTTATAGGAGTAAGTGGATTGTTTTTTCAGAATTTGCCAATTCTTTAGTATCCTCGATGCCTTTCTAAACAAGAGAGAGAGTAAAGGCCAGTATCTAAAACTCGAATAAGCGTCTATTTGATACACGTGAACAGTTCTTTGATTTGCTATTCTTATTTGAACACGTGACAATATATCTTCTTGCAAAAGATGAAACCACCACAAGATAAAATCAGACCATATCAGACCATCCATATAATTCATCTTCCAATTTGAGACCACGTCATTCTTAGTACAAAAGTCTCTAAAAATTATGCTTGAATAAAAGATTTATGTCTCGATGATTCGTTCTACAAACTCGTTTAAGAGGCTTTACTACGGAATACTTGATCTCGAACTGGTAGAATCACAATCTCCATATACATGATGCGATGTTATATCTATTCTTTTCATTTAGCACTTCACTGTCCAACACAAACAAGACACATTGACCGAAATATCAACCAGTCATGCGAGTCTTAATACCAGTAAGGATAAACTTGTAGAATATTCAAATTATGAATTTCTTGGTCCACAGTGACCATAGCTGATAATGTTTACTTTCATTTGTGTTCATATGTCATTTTGTGTCTATTTTTATCCAAATATTCAAATTTTGAATTTGTTCCGTAAAAACCAATGGCCAAATCTAACAATTTTCATTTCATGTCTTTTATATGTATGTATAAATGTATAAATTGTTTAAGTCTATCTTCGTATCTGATTCTTCTTCAGAAATTGGACACTGCAACTATGGGCGATCCGTCCGAAACTTACAGACCAGAAAAAGTCGCCAGAAGAAAAAAAAACAAAGAGCAATTCAGAAATTATGATGTATGTTTTTGTATCGTTCATTTTTCCTGATCTTGGTTCACTTTGAACATATCTAAAGGTTATAAGGTCGTTTTTTTAAGTATGTTTCTTGACTTTCTTGAGTTGACATGTCAGTTTTTGGAAGCTCTTTAGTTACAGGGTGTGGTAGAAAACACACCCTTGTCTCTGTGCCAAAAGCTCTCCACCCCACTGGGTTGGGTGAAATGGTTATGTTTTTCTACTGTTGTCATCAAAATATATTGTTCTTTCATCATACTTTTAAGTGGGTTGGCTCTAATCTTCTTTTTACCACCGGGGTGACAGAGAGTATCAGGATGACCATTTTCTCCACTGGGGCGAAAGCAGGTCTTTTTTATTGGTTTTTCCACCGGGGTGACCAATGGGGTGGATCTCAGTGGGTCCCAGACACAGGGGTGTCAACGCATGCAAGGTGATAGATATGACAAAATTATGTTTTGGTTGTCTTTTATTGTTATTCAGGAGAATCTTCAAACGGAAACAGTGAAGAAAACCTACCGTGAGATGCATGAAAAACAATGCGTCCAATTTGTCAACAAAATGGTAAAATATTTTGTAGTTCAATCTCTCCTCCCTAGGGCAGTTTTGGTGTTATATACAAGCTTTTCATTGTTTAACCAGACAACCATTTTTCAAGGGATGTTCAATGACCTAGTTTGTGACATTCCAATAAAACATTCTTCTGATACTACTGTGCTGGGCTTTTCCACTCTTGTTGAGTATATTGATTTCCTGTCCGAGGGGTTAGCTCCATGAAATGTGGTGGATTTCCGAAGGAGTTACACCAAAATCTGGGGGAAAATAAGTGGAAACACAAAAATGTCTAAGAAATGTTGGAAATCTAAAGGGTTTGAGAAAAAGTTGGTCTGGAAATCCAAGGGGGTATTCGTCTTTTTACTTGGAAATGTGAGGGTAACTTTTGAAAATGTTGTTATTCTCAACAGTGGATGGTACCATTATGGTTATTCTCAACAGTGGATGGTAAAGCCCAATGCATATGGAATTAATTTAGATCACATATAGCCCAAAAATGTCTTACGTTATCAAAACTCTAATAAAGTAGTCACAAATAAAATTACGGACTTCGTCCCATTTCAGCATGATAAATGGTGTCAATTCAACCACGCAGAAATGACAATGATGGAAGCTATTAGGTTGTTGGATAACCTGATCGATGAATCAGACCCTGATGTAAGTTATTTTGTTGCTTTTTGGATAGCGGGGGCCGAAGTGGTAGGGCGCTAGTTTCCAAATAGGAAGGTTGTGGGTTCGACCACCGTAGCGAGGTGACAATCCCAGGTGACGGTCCGGGTCACATAATAACCAATCTTCGAGAATGGAAGAGTTTTCGGACTCTAAAAATAAAATTGCTTATAAAAAAAGTTGTCCTCTTTAACCTCGTTCTCAATTAGAGCAGAAAGGCGTAGGACGAGAAAAGTTTTCTATTTTCTTTTTCGTAAGTTTAACAATTCGATGTTTTTGCGGGACACCCTTCATTAAAAGGTAAATGTGAAAAATTTCTTTTTATAGACAGATTTGCCGAATTCAGTACATGCATTTCAAACAGCGGAACGTATTCGCGAAAAATATCCCGATGATGGTATGTATGATTATTTCTATCCTTCGAATTACAAGGAAAAGGGAAGTTTGATTCCTGGTTGTGCCTCTCTTTTTGCGACTAAATTTGTTAGAAAAAACAGATATACACCCTTTTGTAAAATACGCATCGTGAAATCGTGGTTAGGATTCAATACTCTTTGGCTACTCAACAGGAATCGCAACGTTATTCCAACATTGTTTGACGACGTTGTTTGGACCGCGTTTGGACCACCCCTACTGGACTGAGTCACTTTTCCCGCCCTTTGGGCGTTGGGCGTTGATTTACATTAATACCGGAGTGTACTTTTTTGGGTTTTCTGTGATTATCACGTGCTTTACTTTACTCAATGATTGGTTCAGCGATATTCTTCACTCTAGATTGGTTACAGTTAACTGGTTTAATTCATGATGCTGGAAAAGTAATGGCGTTATGGGGCGAACCTCAATGGGCGGTAGTGGGCGATACTTTTCCTGTTGGTTGTCGATTCCAAGAGGAATGTGTATTCAATCGATTCTTCGAGATGAACCCTGATTACAATAATTCAGAGTACAAGTAGGTGCATTTATATCTAGTCAATAAAGTCAAAAAGTGTTCCAATCATAAGATTTTTTAATCACATATCAGTATTAGTCTAGCATCTAGACGACAAGAATTATAAAGACAATTAGGAAGACCATAGTATAAGAAAGCCGCGGCTGGAATGTTGACGGTATTGTTTTTGCCAGCTAATTGATGTTCTATTTGTATTTTCGCACTTTATAAGAACTACAATGTAGTAGGGGCTGTAGTAGACGTAAATTTTTGATAAAATGTAAGTAGCTTTCTTCTTTTTTGTCGAAAACGGCTCTTTCATAATTCAAAATCTCCAGTATGGCTCCTATTTACATTACGAACAAGATTATATAAATTTTTTGGGTATTTTGATGAAACTAACACTATGTAGCCTAAATTGTCTTTGTAAGCACTCTTTGATAAAACCAACTTTGAACGACGATTGTGTGAAATTTCCCGACTATGATCTTGAAACATTCCTTTACTTATTCTAGAAAGAACTTTACCAAAATATGATGAAGGCATTGAAGGCACTTTAGTTTGGTTACAATTCTTTTTGTTATGATATTCTGTTCTTCTTGATGCATCTATATTCAGTCTCTTTACTTCATCGCATGACATTTATTGTCTAGTGCATTCATTTTATGACTAAAATGTCGTTAATAAAACGGCAATGTAACATTAACCGTTAAAGCTACAAACTGAACCAAACTGGTTATACGACATAGAACAGCAGAAATCAAGTTCATTCCAGCCGCGGCTTTTTTATACTATGGGAAAGATGAAGAATTGAACTTATACAATAATAACTGGTTCGGAGGTCAATACATCTTTTTATTGACTACAAGACTACAAAAATATAGTTTATACAAACTACCCCAGTTGATAAGTTTTGTCGTATACAATAAAATGACGTCATAAACGACTCCAGTCGAACCCCATATTCAAGGGGATTGTTAGGCGTTAGAAATTTCTAGAAAGAAACGGATTGTTTTCTTCGATTTTGTTATTCAAGAACTTAATATATTACAAAAAAAGTTGTTTCAGTTAACTTGGACCAACATAAACTTTTAACGGGAACGATTTAACGGGAACCTCCTGCCTGCTAACAACGAATGCTAATTTCTTTAGCATGAATTCATCGTCATTTTCGCTTTCCTCTTAGCACAAAGAACGGTATTTACGAAGAGCATTGTGGGTTGGATAATGTCAAGATGTCATGGGGACACGATGGTACATTTCTTTTTTATTTCGACATCTTTTAGAATTTTCACAGAAAGTGTTAACCAGAATAAAGCTAGCTGTTTTCTTATTAAAACACACCTGTCTCTATCTGTGCTCCAGTGTGTACCAAAATGTCAATTGCGATTTTTCCAATGGGGTGGACAGTGGGTCATAGAGACAGGAGTGCATTGAAATTTTAATCATTGATAAAGACTTAAATCATCAACTACACCATCTCCGAATATAATTGCGTGAGATATCGTCCAGTTGGACAAACAAGATCAATACTACAACTAGATCAATTGAGGTCAAGAAACATTTTTAGTAGTGACTATACACTACATTTTACAATTCGATTCTTTCTTTAGAATACATGTATCAACTTTTGAAAGCTAACAATACAACTTTACCTGAAGAAGCTCTTTATCGTATCCGATATCATTCTTTTTATCCATTCCATGGGAGTGACGCCTACACGAATCTGTGTAATAAGAGAGATACCAAATGGCAAGAAAAACTGAAAGAATTCAGGTACAACCATAATTTTGTCAATAAACATTCTACTAACAAAACATCAGTAGCATATTTTGCAAATAATACCCTTACATTAGTCAGTTAATAGGTCGAAAATCTTGTCGTTTCAATCCTGCTTCATTTTATACGATGCTCTTTTCATTTTCCTAATGGGCTACCATTTTAAAACAGGAACTAGTTTCAACGTTTCTACCCTGAGAATGTATGTATGTATGTATATATTTATTTAAAGTCGAGTGTGTACAAAGTATCATTTATGCTAATAAAGTTCGACGCTAATTTTACAATTTATTATTACATGCAGTAGTTTCTGGTTTTGCCTTGTTCGGCCGTGGCATAATTTTCAAGTAAAGTGATGTCCCCCTTACTCGCCATAGATAAAATTTTCTTTTCCGTTGTTCTCTTCATTCAGTTTCTTTGCTTTCATACTTTCTTCCTTGATCTTTATTCTCTCGCTTCTTGTATAATCTTCAGTCACACTGACTTTATAAAATGGTGCATTAATCTTTAACATGTACAAAAGTTGTTCATAAGTCTCTTTTTCTGATGTTCGTCAAAGAAGGTCACATTTAACGGTCGAAACTTGTCTCCTTTTATCCCGATGCGCTCATATGCAGTTTAAAATTTTTTGATATGTTCTTCATCGGTACCAAAAACATTTGTCAATAGCTCTATAATTTCTTTATCGTCCCCATACCGTTCTTCTTCCTCTGTTTCGTCTTCATCTTCTCGTACTCTGGTGCAAAATAATGTTATTTTTCCTTGACTGTATGTCCATATTTTCACGTTCGTCTTCCTCTGTTTGTTTTTGGACTATTGTTTTCATTTCTTTCTCCTTTTCCTCCGTTATTTCTGCATAAGTCTGCTCAAAGATCTGCTTTAAAGCTTCGGTTATGGTTTTTTTTGTGGTATCAAGTTCTTCTTTAATTACCTCTCGTGTTTTTGCTTCAATTTCGTTTATCTTCTCAGTGAAAAACGATTCCAGGTCATTTCTAATAATGTTTCTTGCATTGGTTTTGATGCTCAATTCCTGGCCAAGTCGTCTGATAATCGTGTCTTTTTCTTCAATATCTTTTCTGACTTTTTTGTACTTTCTTTTATTCATGATTTTAGTTAGAGGATGAGATGCAGCCTTAAACGCGATTCGCTCTATAATTCCTTTTTTTTTTCTCTTTTCATAGTACATTCGATTTGTATTCGAAAGCAGAATCTATTCCAGACATCGAAGCATTGACACCATACTATCAATCGCTCATCGATAAATACATCCCTGGTGTTTTGAAATGGTAGACAATCCGTTTACAGCTACCTTATTTTTACCGTAAAAAAGACTTCTCATCTTCTTCTCACGTATTACGAATTCAATGTAAAAATATGATATATAATGTAAATAGTATTTCTTATTAGCGAGGTTACGCAAGGAGCTATTTATGACCTTAGACGCGTTTGAGTCAACCTGTACATAATTCGTCTAAACAAAACTTGTAAACAAAAATCTATGTACAGGCGCTGACTCGTACGCGTCTAAGGTCCTAAATAGCTCCTTGCGTAACCTCGCTATTAACGATAAATAAACATTAACCTTCAGACACCGAATGGCGTCGATCCTACGTCCAAAAATGCCATTTTTACGACCCTCAGCTTATTGGTCATAATTCAAAACCACTTGCTTTGCAATTGAAAACAATAAATAATTTATTACATTAAATATACCGGGTGTCCCAGAAAAAGGTTTCGGTGTTTTGCGGCCTCCTGGAGCCGAAAGAATTGTATTTTGATTAAAAATTTTATTTCATTAAAGAGAGGAAAGTCTAGTTTAAATTTTGAGGTATAACTTTTTAAATTCGGTTCAGTATTTACCAAGTTATAAGCTTTTTAAGAAACAAGAGCCGCAAAGATGCGGATAAAAATTTCTTCCACAAATGATAAATTCTGTATAGAATTGTCTCTATGTTGATTGGTAGGGAAATTTACATACCGGGTGGTCCACAAAAAACTTCGGACGTTTGGCGGCCTCCTGGAGCCGAAAAAATTGATTTTTGATTAA
>JAUJPO010043321.1:0-17435 GCA_032270745.1 Tiaropsis multicirrata
AAATGTTAAGCGATCACTTTCCTGAGCTAATTATACCCGAGGGGTACAACGGTTTTGGCGTGCCACCACCAACATCATCAACAGCGCCAACAGCAACGCCAACAACAACAACAAGAACACCAACGACGACGACAACAACAACAACAACAACAACAACAATACGAGCCTTTGATGACATAGCGGCACTTTTCAACGGTATGTTGAAATGTGGATATAGCGGCAATTCGTAATACGCCTATCTATCTTGGTCTAACCATTTTTCTGGCTATAAGGGGTCTGACGCCAAGCAGTTTCTGCTTTGAAAGTTACGTAATTATGCCTAGAAATTTGAGTGCCGCTATGTCACCAATTTGCCAAAAAACAACATGTAACGATTTTAAATGATATATGAGTCAGCCACTTGGCGGTGTTTAAAAATCATGTTTGATTTTGGTTGATTGGTATTTGTCCAAAGATTGTAAAATTCTAAAATTCGATACTCTCAAGTGCCTATTAAGTTTTGGGGACGGAAAAACTTTCAAATTTTCGACTCGGGGTCGGGGGGAGGTGGCAGAAAAAATATAGTTCTCCTGCTAACCATAAAATATGCGAAAATTAGAGCAAAACAAGGTTGGAGAAAAATCGAAAAACTATTGTGAGGGGTGGGGCGTTTATTCAGCACCTGAGAGTAATCAAATTCTTCGAACTTTCTTGTTCAAGAGGGTTTCGAGATAAATAAATCGTTTGTTCAAGAAACTTGGAAAACGACATCATGAAACTAACCTAAAGAAACTTTTACAGTTAAGAACATTCTTTATCCAAAAGATGGGCTAATTTTGCCTAAAAATCTAATTTTAAGGGGTTTTTGGTCTTGTGGAATTTAGTTTCGCGGTTGACACCCAAACCAGCGAGATAAGATATTTTTAATGATGTAATCTCGATGAAATCCTAAAAAAAACAGGTATCTGAAAAATTTACCTAAAATTGTTAGCTTTCTTTGTGAGAAAAATTGGAAAAAATGGTCTGGATACGACAATTTTCTTTAAAATAAGCCATAAAAGATCTATGGAATAGAAACCTGTCGGCCTTAGTTTACACGGAGGAAGAAGGTATCATGAAATAATGACTAAGAAATGAAAAAAACATCTTTCCAGCAACATATCGTATACAATGTGAGTAAAAATACCTGAAAAATTAAATAGTATTGTTTCCAAACCTTTTCCCGCGGCGCCTTTCATCACAGACCAAAATCTCGCGCCTAAGCTTAAATGGTAAAATTTTCGCAGATGAGGCCAAAACGAAAAAAATTGGAATCCCTTAAACTCCTGCAACTTTACACAAAATATTTTCGGAGGGAAATTAATTACACCACATGGTTCGAATTTTACACAAACACTCCCATTTGTCAAAAAAGTTTGTCTCTTTCGAAAAGCGTTTTTTCTGCATCGATAGGCTGTCTCTTCAGCACATCTTTTTATAAGCAACCTCAGTTGAAGGGTTCGGCCCTAAAAATTTCCAAAAAAACTAAGCAACCCAGCTCTGTGAAACAAGGCAACCAGCTTATAGTGCCTGAAAATGAGTTACTAGATTTGGCACTTGCAAGCTTGTTAGAGGTATTTAATACCGTATAAGTGGTATTTTCGGTATAAAATAGGGTAAACCGAACAAAATCTTTCAAGTTGCTAGGTATCTTTCCTCAAAAAACCTTATGTATCTTTTGGGTTGGAATTTGGAAAATCCTTAGCAACTCCAGCCCTGAACCCAAAAATGGAGTTTATAAAAAAAGTGTGATCTAAAAGAAATTTCAGGGGTAGTCAGTAGCGCAAAAATTGAAAAGTTGGAAACAGCAAAAGAAATTACAAAGCGGGGTGAAGGCCTTTACTAGGCACTTCATAGTACATATAAAACATATCAACTAATGTCAAAACTAAGAATAAACATAACATAAACATTTTGGGTTAATGAAAATCATTAGTGGGTAAATAAATACCGGACTTTGCTTTTGAGCTGGTTGTAATTCCGTCTCTTTAAGATGGAATATTTGGCAATTGCATCCTTACATTCGTCTGTACTAGGCGCACGTTTTGCATCCATACAACTCTCAAAAGCTTCTTTTAAGGCGCCAAGCTCTTCATTAGACCATGCAACTTTCGTGTCAGCTGTTAAAAATAAATGTTAGAATGGATCAACATTAAGTTTTAACCGTATACTTCCCTAAGGAAATAGATTTAGAGTGAATGTGGTTTTGCGGCATGTCGATTCCAAGCTAAATGCAGTGGGTGGAAAAACTAGTCTCCATTCATAATAAAAGGTAAGAAATGCAACTAGTATAGCCCAGTAAAATTAGTTTGAAACGTCGTAAATCGTAAAAAGTGCGAACCTGGAAACCTAATTTTAGCCTGGGTCTGGTTGACCATTCTTTTAAGAGAATGTAAAAGTCCAATTCTTTTACCAGGCAGTTATTTTGTTATCAATGAAGATGTAGATGACTTTTCCCTAAAAAAACGTCCCTATTGGAAAAGCAGAAATACTCTCATCCCCATTGAAAATTTATAATTTAAATTTGCCGTCCCTACTGTATTTTTAGAGTTAGAAACGATAAAATTCAAATTTCCTGCCATAAACTTAAAGCAAATTTCTATTCTATATTTTTATGTTCAATGCCTTCCCAATTAAAAAAAAACTAAAATTTTGGTTTTTATGTTTCCATTTAATTTTCTCGAATGTGCCTCCAAAATCATAGACATCCGAAGTTCTTTAGCCATGCTATTTTCCCGAATCTAGATAGGGATGTCCATCACAGTCTGAATTATAGTGGAGTTTAGCTGGATCCCACGTCTGCTTATGTAAAAAAAAGACGAAAAAGTTGGTGACACAAAACATGTCCGAACTAATACATAACAAAGATCTATCATCAAGAAAAAGAAAAGAGTTGAAAATATAAATCAAATTAAAAAGTCAACAATTCAAAACAAGATTTTTTTCGAACGTTTTTAAATCGTCCAAGTCGATAGGGCTTTTTTCTGATTACCCAATACGTACTAAAATTTCGCGGGGATTAAATTTCCCGGATTTCGCGGATTTTGGCCCAATCCACGAAAATCCAGAAAGGGCCATCCGCGAAAATAAATCACCGCGAATTATTTGAAAATAGCTCATCCGCGAAAATTAGTCCCCGCAAAATGCTCAAATTTCGCAGATGGCCTCATCCGCAAAATGTAATCCCCACGAAATTTTATACCATTAAGGTATTAGAGACCAACCAGACAGTGAGGGTAGAATGAAAACACAAAGAGACAAACAACCTGAAATAATGAATAAATATACTTTTTTTTTCTTAGCAGCATTATCATTGATCTTGTCCGCAGCTTTCTAAACCGTCAAAAGGAAAATCATAATTCCAGCAATTTCATCTCTGTTATAGTTTAAAATGAAATAAAATTAATCAATATTTTTCCCATTCATAAAAACAAGAAACCAAAACAAAATATTGGTGCAAACCTTACCCTTTTAAACCCGGCGCAAGTTGTGCCCTTTGATGATGACTAAAAATAAGGTAAGACATTTGATTATTCTCCGCTAGAACTATTTTGAGATCGATGGTAGAAGGGGTTACACATCAAATGTGTACCAAGTTTTTGAATTGAATTTTCGAAAGGCAAGATTAAAAATTTTAAACCCTGAAAAGGACAATTTCTTTTCTTCTTGATGTGTTTTCGAGTCTTGAGTCAATGCATGAAATAATGTAGTGCACAATTTGGGAGATCTCTCAAAATCTTAAGCAAAACAAAATTCAAAATCACCCACAAAAAGTAGCACCGCACACCTCACCCCTAAGTAGTACCTGGTACTAAATTTCTTCAGATTGATTAACACCACATCCCATCAGTACCCTGAAGATGTAACCTCCCTGAGAAGGTAAGAAAAACAATACATGTTCATTAGATCCTTGCTGGACAACCTCTTTAGACTCCAAACCAGACTCTAAATAAAAAAATTGGAAAAATCAAAAAATCAAATCCGACAACACTTTGAAATTGCGAAAGTACATAATAAATTTTTTCTCAATCAGGTGCCTAATAAAATCAGGTGGTAAGCGGGGAAAATATATATTCACATTAACACCCCCGTTTCACAGACCCGGTCGGACCCCCTACCCACTGGAAAAAGGCCCATCCCTATTGAAAAACGTAAAATATATATCCCACTAAACTTTGATCGATATAAATGTCTCATCCCCACCAATATTTCGAACAAAGAACAATTATAGATCTTCGCATCCCCAGTGGAAAAAGTTCCGTTTTCGATAACCCCGTTGGATTTTATGTCTCTTTATTTATCCCCACTGGCAAAATAATTCCCACCGGGTCACCGAGACAGGGGTGTACATTAAAATTGCAAGAGAGAGTTGCCACTTCGGACAACGCCTACCTCCAAATAGTATTAGCTACTATTGTTTTGCCGTGAGAAAATAATGGTCTAGAAACCGAGAATGACCTGCAAATAGTAAATGCTGTATTAGACTTTCGTGGATTCGGGCCTTATCCGCGCAGTCCAAAGTCTAATAAAACCCGAACCTTCTCATGTTTGAGAGAAGAGGATAACCCTATTTAAAAACTTATTTCAAGACCCTGTATCAACGTAATCTGTAAAAAATAAATTCACCTTTCATTAAAGAGGGTAAAGATTCGTCAATGATGGGTTGGTCGTCAATGGGTTGGTCGTTAAAATGACCTTCAAGTTCACTTTCATCTAAAGATTGAGAAGTAAAGATGAAAATAAGTGCAATTCTGCGATCGGAAAAAGTAAAGTTTAATCAAATTGCATCTGATTTGCGATCGCTGATACTTGGTTGAAAGTACATTTTAATAATATCAAAAAAACTAACAGTAGGTTTTTATCAATTTATTTTTGCTTAATTCCAAGCGAGACAAAGCAAAATCAAGTAACAAATACCTAGCAATTTCTTCGACCTTTTTGTTCTTCAGTGATTTCCCTTTATCTTTTGCGATCAATACTCGAGCGACCTTGGTAAGTTCCACAGTAGATGGTTCTTGGCGGTACCATTCCTTGTGGACTTCTTCAGTATGACCCAGATGTTCTGTCACCCAATTAAGTTCCGCATTGTCCAAATTCATGAGTTGTAGCACAGTTGCCATGTGTTTTCTAACCTTTGTAGAAGTTAAAAGCTCTGGTTTTTCAAGATTAGCCTCTCTTGCTGTTTCATGGACGACATCCCAACCCCTTACAGCATTGACAGATCCTCTTGATGGTCTTGGAAATAGGAATTCGTTATTCGGAGCAACGCCAACAGACTCCCTGTGCTTCTCCAACATCTCGATGGCTTTACCGACTTCTGGTGTTATGATAACTGGGACCCGTCTTTTCTTTTTACCACGGACATAAATGCCTTCCAGCCGTTTAGCTAGCGAAATTTCGACCAAGTCAGTTAATTTCTTGATATCCTCGTCGCGCTTCCAATTTGCTTTGTTCTTCCAATGCGTAATCGTTAATTTTGATGGTTCCGAGCCACGCCTGGCGTTAAATGTTATTAGCCTGGTAACAGTTGCCCTCTGCAGCCGGGACCAAGTTGATCGAAATATTTCTCCGTCCTGCTCCGTTAAGGTATTGATCTCCTGCAGAACAAATCTTTTGAGTTTATCAACATCAGATGGCAAAGGAAGCTGCTCAGGTTCATTGTCCTTTTTCATAGCATCGACAGCATGCTTAGCATATATATTCTTTATGTAACTCCAAAAAGTTTCTTGCATCTTCTTTCATTTCATTGTTTTTCATTCGAATTGCCATCGCCCGTTTTGCTCCGGCTAAACTAGCTAAAGACCTTCCCAAAGCTAGAAGCACAGACGGTAAACCAACTTCTTGCTTGTGATGATCAACCGTCTTTTTCACAGCCTTGATAACATCATCTCAATTGGAGGAATCTATCAAATCAAAAGATGTGGCAGTTGGATCTGGTTTTACTATGAAAAAGATTATGAAAGAATTTATCTTCAGTTCAAATTATTAATTGTCATGTCGTCTGTCATTTGGGAGGTTGGCTCTGCAATCCTGGAGTATTTTCTTACAATATTTCTTGAAAATCTTTTAGTTTTCAAATCTTTTTTGTCTGTAATTAAAATTTAAGAGGAAAAATGATTTCACTTCTAGTTATTTTAAATATTAGCTTTGAAAAACAAAACAATAATAAACTAATAAATAGCAAACGATTTCTAGATCTTTCCCTTCAAAATATAGATACGAAGAAGATAGATAAAACTTGAAAAAATGAATTTCGAATTGGTTTGTTTTGATTTTGAAATTCCATTCTCTTGCATGTAGTTTTCGTACTACGGAGATAATTGACTTCTAGTTAGCAAACCCAATCAATTATTTTCTATCTCCCTAATGTTGCGCCTAACTTTGTACAAAAACAAATCTAGATTTTTAGAATTCGAAAGGAAAGGGCAAAAATAACTGAAGAAATTTAAAAGCAGAGGGTCACAAAATGGACATATGATTTCATATTTACAGTTAGAATAAAACAACTACTCTCGTCTGCTTCTTTTTCGAGCTGGCATCGGTTCATTGCTAATCTCAACAGATGATGTATTGCTAACATTACTTCCAGAGATTGGAGCAAATACCTTCATATTCCTTATGGTATTGTCATTATATCCAACGTCAGGAATAGATGGATTGTCTTTACGTGCTAACATTGACCTTTGTCTACCAAAATAGTTTTCGAGGGGATCTTGGCAAAACCTCTCAGTAAGAACATAACGACAAATGTGATTATCCAAAAGGAATTCTACACAACCGACAATAGAGTGAACAGTGATCTTGATACCTTCATAGGTTTGTAAAGAGATGAACATTTTATTCCTGGCAGTTTTATCATAATTTCCTGGGCGAGCTTGAATAGATTTCAACCAGTCGTCAAAGTAAGTAAGGAAAGCACCTTTTAACCACAAAAGTCGTTCATCGGTAGAAGATTTAATGGGTGCTCGATCAGGCTTCCTTTGCAAAACATGTAAGGTGTCATCCCTTGAATTGACGATATCAAAAAATCTATCCATCATTTCACAAAACCGTGCTGTTTCCTTTGCTTCAGGTGGACCGTAGTTGGAAAGAATTTTGGCAACATTTGAACTCAGAACTTGTGCTGCGAGCTTAACATTCATTTTGGAAAAGGGAGTCAGTTTAATATGGTCGTAAGTAAGACGCGGTAACCACTGAAGCCCACACTCTAAATCCTCGTAAAACAATCGACAAATATGGTTCCACATCAAAAAACAACCATTGTTCCACATGAGGCGTGTACATTTACCATCTCCAGAGTTAGCAAGGCAATTACGACCGGTTTTGACAAGGTGTGGTTGATCTGCCATAAAATACAAGTATTTTCTCCTCTCCTCTTTGCTAAATGGGTTTGGTGTGCGATAAACAACATCAATTTTCTCATCAGCTGACTTCTTGATCGTTTCCTCATCCTGCATCTTGAAATGCATATCAAACAACTTTCTATTCGAGGATGCTCCATCACAAGTGACAGCGAGAACTCTAACATCATTTAACTCGCAAATTCCAACAGCTTTCCACACTAAAGGAAATAATTGACATCCAGTGGCACCTGTCGTGGCAAAATTGGCCAGACTGAATTTGAATGGATTAACTATGCTTCTTAACATAAAAACAAGAATGTGTGTGGCAACTGTGTCAACTTTATGAAGTGTTGCATAATTGACAGCTGGATCACCCAAATCCACGTATCCAATGATCTCGCCAGTATGTTTATCCCACACCAGATTTTCTTGAACCTTCATTTCATCGAGAAGTAACGTAACATAACGTTCAGCATCGCTGAAATTTTTTACTTTTGACCTCAGTTCTTCAATAATGTGTTTGTTGAAACCACGCTGAGGTCGGATAACATTTCGATAATCTCGTAATCTACGTTTACTTGGTAGCACCAGGATGCCTGTTCCTGTTTTTTCATTATATCTTAATTCGTCGTAGGCTGCTGATGATTTTGCTTGTAGGGATAAGCAATAACGTATTATCATTGGATGATAGCGAACACTGGTAGAAGAGCATTGTACATACTTTTGTTGCTCTTCCCAGAAAAATTTCATGAATGGTGATACTTTGCTAGCATCTGCATTGGACATGATTGATACAAGATCACCATTTAAACTGTCACTAGTTTTAATGGAGTTTCTTTCTAATTCTGCCCGCAAAATTGCCATTTCATTTTTCAGTTCTTTATTTTCAATCCGATAATTCTGTAATGTCAATTTCAAACGGTGTGGTGAGGTCAAACTAATGGGTGCTTGAAGTTTAGCGGGCTCCTTGAGTTTCACTTCCTTTCTCTTCTCGTACTGCAAATGAGACAGTTCCTTTTTGGTGCAAACCGAGCATTTTTCTGTGGAATCCAGCACAAGACATTCTTTTGGACGTAAAAATTCAATTGATTCTATGGGGGCTAAAGTAGTATTAACAATGAAAGTTTTTGAGACAATGTGGGGAAGAACTGCATCAGTTTTGTATGAGACACCATTGCAAATGAATTTTCTTTCCATAAGTATAACCAGAGTTGAAAGAGTCACATTTTTGAAAGAAGAATCATAATCTTTATATAATATATTGTTTCTAGGAATCAGCCAGTTGTAAATAAGAATATTATATGTGAGATCATTTTCAACAACAATTTGATACTTAGGGACTATAAATATTGTGTCAGCTTTTTCCAAGCAAATTGAATTTTCTCTGCTCCTCATTATCCAATCATCAGAAAGTTTAAGACTACCAAATCTCTGTTTGAACTCATCAATCGATTTGTACTTATCAGGAATAGGTGGAGGGTTTGCAACCATTACAGCCTGTTTTTCTTGTACACATTGTTCTCGTTTTTCAATACTTGTTGCAGCCCTTGCTGTTTGTGGACGCGAAAAAGACCTTTGTGGTAAGTTCAGGGTGGGTAAGGCACCTGGCATGGGTAGGGTTTTCGATGGATTTCTATTCAGTTGGTCTTCAGAGTAGTGTAGTTCACAAGTGTGTAATGTCCTTCGTGTAATTTGACTTTGGAGACTGGCATCAACCTCCCTATCACGAGTGATAATGTGTAAGAGTTTATTTCTCCAATTACTGTTAAATTCATCATTTCCCGATGGTATCTTGAAGATTGCAGGTCCCCCTTTCTTTCTAAATGTGGAGCAACCATAGATTGAACAGTTAGCACCTGGCATTTTTACATTACTAAATAGTACTTTTTGAACTACTTCCAACACAAATCGCTGCAGTCAAAATTTTTTTTGCACTCTTAAGGGGACTGGGCATGATAAACAAACGCAGACGAACTTCCCGCGAATTTTGTATTGAAAACGGCCCGCGACGGCCCGTGTTGCCGGACTAACTCTTTCTTATGACTATGATTAAAGTATGCCAATACCATTGGGTCTTTCAGCATGCGTGATGAAATTTTTGGTGCTTCAATTTTAGTCACAAATTCCTTTGTTGCCGAAAGAAAATATGATTCTGCAAACTTAAAAATTATAACACCATCCCTATTGACTCTCGATAAGCCACCAGCATCTTTAATGTCAATTAACTTGTGTCCACTTAAATCGCTCTCAGTCCCCTCAACATATCGAAAACATGACAATAGCAGTAAACAATTCTTTTGGTAATCGCTTGAAACCATTCGATACCTTATTCGGCGATAAAAGGTACCGATGACACACCCACTCAAATAATTGATAATGTGCAAGTCTTTTTCGGTAAAGGTAGCCTGTACCAACTTAAACTCCACACTATCATCCACGATTTTTGCTTTTGATAAAAAAGCAAGAACTACATTGGCCAATTCGAATTTTAACAGATGGTTACACTGTTTGTCGAGACCTTGAAATGTTGAGTCTTTGACTACACTGCAAAATTCTGGATAAAACTTTTCTGCATCCCCTTTTGATTTGAAACGCAAAATGGTTGGTTTCAGAAGTTCGTATACCGACATATAATAAGAAATATCGTGTTCTTTAAAAGCTTTACTAACTGAAGCAGGATAACATCCATCTTCAGAGAGGGTTCTGCAACTGTTTTCAAGTAGTTTTTTAAAAGTATCGGTTGGCAAAATTTCTTCAGAGGTAGGCTTTGGTTGTTGTTGCTGTTTTGGTTGTTTTTGTTGTTGTTGCTGCTGATGATTTTCCACTTTTTCAGGATGCTTGCAGTTGACATGGCGAGTCATTCCACGCTTTGAAATGCACACCTTTGGGCAGTATAAACATTGAATGTTTTTATCCTCTTTCTGCTCATCAAATTCAAAGTTTTCTGAAGCAAGTATGGCATCCAATTCTTTATCTTCAAAGAGATCACCTTCAGTTTCAGCTGAGTTCGACGCCATTTTGAAAATGTTATGCACTCTCTGTACGGCCGTCGAAAAATACGAAGTTTCAGAGGTGACGGCCCGTGTTGCCGGACTAACTCTTTCTTATGACTATGGTAAAATACACAGTGAAATGTTATATACCGTAAAACCAGATGACTTCGGCCACTTCGTCCAGTTTTTTCGAGCGTGCGTTAAAAGTAGAAATGGTACAGTCGCGATACTTAGCATACCTTATAGAGGAGGGCGTTTAAGCAAATTGAGCAAAAATTCCCCGACAAAAAAAATTTCCATCAAAAGTTATGACCATCAAAAAATGACTTCGGCCAGGCTCAAAACTACTCAAAGCCAAATATATAGGAATACTTTCCCACGGTCTATAATTATCGGTCGTAAATTTTCCAAGTTGATTTCTACAATTTACAAGTCTAAACTGGTGTGCTCGGATCGTGCAAGCAATCGCTGTGTAATGATACATAATTATATTTATCACTTTTTTTAGGTCTTGTCTATATTGGAAGGACGCGGAAGAAGAGAGTTTTTATAAGAACAGACGAAAAAGTTCGTGCGATGATTACAATCCACCTAGAACGTATCGCACGGAATAATCTCAAACTTTGTTACCAGTCCCTCGATGCTTGATGTCTTCTTTTTTCGCGATATTCAAACACCCCTGTTTCTATAACCTGGTGAGAATCTTTTGACCGAGTTGGTACAAATTAAAGAAAAATCGAAAATCTCTATTTTGATGGGCGGTAGGGATTGTCAATTGTCTACAGCCCAAAGTCCAGTGGTTATTTTCAAATGTTTGGGCTTTTTCTAATGAGAATTTGAGTTTTCCCAGCGAGGGATAAAAATTCAGCGTCCTTATTTTACAGGGGACAAAACTTTGGCTAATTTTTCCAGAGCGTAAAGGGTCTCATCAGGTCTGCGATACTGATACAGGGGTGTACTAGATATTAAATCGAGGTTGAAAATTGAACTAGAAACTTGATATGAAGTTAAAACCTTGCGAGATTAAAATTGGGAGTTTTGGTTCATTCTGAGTTTGGACGATGCTGGCACGGGACCGGGCCTTTCTTCCTGGCGGCCACATTTCAAGAAACTAGATTCCACTTTAAAATAATAATTAGAATTTGGAAAACTTATTCTACGCACATTATGAATTAAAGCCCGGTCCTAGGAGAACTGTTTTTATAGCCTTTAGAGAGAAGAATTGACCCTTGAAATACACCCCCGTCAATCAACTCTTATCGGGTCTTATCGGATATGAGTGGAAAGAAAAAAAATGGAGACAAAGATTTCAGGTTCTGTGACCAGTCCTTTTATTGACATTGCAATGATAACATTTCCATTTAATGTTTGCGATATCTAAGGAATCATACATAGTTTCCCTGTATTTATAACCCGAACACTGCAAATGAAACTTCCTTTTGCACTGTTCACACTCTATCCATCTAAAAGAGAAATGAACTTGAAATGACATAACAGTACGCGCCAAACCAAAATAGAATTAGGTCTGAAATTTCAATCAGAAATAATAACGGAGATCTAATTGTCAGGGGATCGGTAATTAACCCTAAAAAGTCTAGGGGACGAAAGACTAAAATTAAGAACGTGGAAATCAGTCCAAAAACATGACAAAAAATAAGCGAAGCATCTAAGATACGTTTAAGAGCAAAGTTTAAGTTGGCACAACAAAAGTAGTATAATACCTATTTCTATCATAAACGTGATCTTGCTTGCACGTATCGCAATTCCAAATTTCATCTTCTTCATCAGCGTACTCTTCCTCAGCATCAATCGTGACCACGAATTGTTTCCTTGACCACCAGAAGTGCCTTCTCCAGCGCCATACATTTCAGAGTCGTTGCGTGATGAAGACACGGTTGTCGCAGAAGGAGCAGGCGTTGACGAAGCAGCCGATCCCCACAACCAAGAAGCGGCTTCAGGTAAGGGCGCGTTTGACTTAACAATATCAACACCTGGATGTTTGACAATCTTTTTCCCCCTCGGTTCTTGTTCTAAATTTGAAATAAAAGCGTGTCTTTTAAGTTTCCCTCCGTACGTTTGCATCTATGTTGCTATTCATTCCAGGTGACCTAGGTATTGGTTGGCTAAAGGGCTACAACGCAATTCAATCAAGACTGACCTTGTTCTTTGGGTATTGGATGGGCTTCTTTAAGGTGGGCCAAACATGCTTCATTTAAAAAAACTTTGGCATTTTCACCACCTGGATCTCGGTTGTTCCGTCCTTCCTTCGGAAGCTTGGACAATATCTCATTTCGATTGAGTGGATACAAACAGGTGCGGAAACCTAAGACAAAAAAAGTTCACATCAAATATCTTACTAATTTATTAGTCCTAACTTAAGGAACGCGAAGTTGTATATATTAAATATATGAAGCTTAAACGAGAATCAATCACAAGGGTTATGAAATAGGTAAATTGTGAATGGAATGTCTGTTGTATTTAACTAAAGCTGAAGAATTACCGTTAACGAGGGACTTTCCGTAATCCTTATGTACGGCCGCCATGATTTCTTTCAAAAGTCTTGGGTACTGACATTTAGGGATGTTTTTTGTGCTGCGGCTCTCTTTTCTCCATTTATCTACCGCCTAGGGAAAAAGTTGGAAGACATTCGAGTGTTTCAAGCAGATATCTAAAGAACTTAATAGCATCTGTTTCGTGTGCTAGAGCAAAAAAATCTGCGATACGACCCATAGAAGTTTTTACTGAACCCCAGTTTGTCTAGTCCTCTCCAAACTGATACAAGATCGCCTGCATGTCATGCCTACCCGCTAAACAACAATCCTGAAGTACACTTGGAATGCATAACAGTTGTAAAATATACCTTGTGCCAAACTTGTTTTAATGGTTTAAAAACTGCAACATCCAAAGGCTGGAGGAGATGTGTTGCGTTGCCGACAAGGGGTATAAGTTTGATGTCTTCTTTTCTGCAAACTTCCAGAACCTCTTTTGTAAAATGACAGCCGAGATTGTCCCCAATAAGAACAACTGGCCTGGGAAGATCTTTGGTATTTTTAACGAAAATTTCTTTTAACCAGTACAAAAAGGTCCTTTCGTTGAACCAGCCTTTTTTAGTCGCACCATACTCCATACCTTCGAAGGAAAAGTTGTGGTTTAGATTCCAGTAGATGCTGGAAACTATAGAGTTCAAAAAGGCCTCTCATCCTCAAAACAAACTAGTTGCTTTATGAAAGAGGACCAAAAATATACCTTACTTACCATCAGGCCCTTCTTTAATCCAATTTTCCCAAATGTGGGTTGCTTTGTAAACAGCCATTGGCGGTAGAAATCTACCAGTTGCATTGCCGCTGAACATAATGCTAATGCTTTGTTTGGATGTCGTTTTCTTTCGTTCTACCCGTCTAAGCCCTGAGGGTGCGATGACCTAAAAATAAGTGAATTAACCTTTTAACGTAAGGGCCACGGTAGCCAGGAAAGATATATCAATTAGACAGTTTTATTACGGTCGCTACAGAATAAATGTCACATGTAACGAAGGTATGAGTATATCAATAATTACTGCCATGGTGGCAAGTTTTCAATTTTTTTGGAACAAACCTTTCTTTTAGCAGGATTATCTTGGAAATTTGTTTCATCGAAATTGAATATGTTTTCTGGCGGTACACGTCACCAATCTCATCCTCCAACTTTTCAAAAAAATCAACCACTGCACTGGATAAAATGCATCTTTCCGGCTTGACATTGTCTGCATAACGCACAGTGAGTTTATTGCGGTCAATGAAGCGCCTAACCCAATCGTCTGATGGTGTGTTGTCGGTAAATACCTAATTAGTAGAGAATACATAATTTACGACGTATTCTTTTTATACGGAAGGACGCCAAGAAGCCGGACTAGTGGTAAAATCAACCAAAACTAATGAATAACAAACGCCAGGTTTTTCTTTGCAAAAAATTTAGCCCAAGTGTTGCATAAGTTTGTCATTTTTTGGACTCATGCCATTGTTTGGCTCACTTACCCACTGATATATATTATGTATAAAATGGATTCTTCCTACTTTAAAATTTCGTTAAGGAAATTGTTCTTTTATAATCCTATTTCCTGTTCATGTTGGAATTAGCGACAGGCTAGTTTCAGGTCCTTTACAAAAAATTGAACAAGTTACAAAACACGTGAAGCAAAAGGTTTCTTTCCCGAAAAGAGAAGAGAAAACAACTTGGCGTCACGTTATTATAAAATTTGTTAAATTCTGTCCCAGGTCGTTATTTTCTTTGAGTTTTATTGATGGAAAACTACTCACCGCGTCATCAACTTCACAACGGTCAAGATAATTTCGGATCAACAATTGCAAATCCAATATCCGGAGAGGGACACGCCAATTTACTAATTCGCGGATCATCATTGTTATTGCCTCTTCTGTCTCCTTGCACAGTCTAAACTGGCCACCGGGTTGTTTCGGATGGCGACCTATGAAAAAATAAAAATATTTACGCGCAAGTCTAAAATAATTTACGTTACGGCACAATTGACCTTTACACCGTGTATTAGTAGCTCGGTCAAAAACTTCCCTGCAGAAAACCCAGTGGAAAAAACACCAAACACAATATTTATTTTAGGCCTCAGGGGTGGCCCAAGTCAAAATAAGTGCTAACTATTTCCAATCAGAGTAAAAATTTCAATCCTTTTGACGTCATCGAGCCTTAAGTGGCCACCTCTCACAATTTGATCTTTTATGTATAAGGAACAAAGTTCAATCATCGAATCCCTTTTAAAAAGCTTCAGCGCACATGAAGACGTAGTGGTTTCTACAATGAGTCAAACATTACACTTTTTAGGACAACCCCGTCAATAAAAGCGAACGAAAATCCACGAGAGTTATAGAAAACACGCTTTCTACTCGTTAGTTTCGTTGTATTTCAGAACCTTCCACAGTATATAAATTAAACTTTTTCCGAGTCACTCCGCGTTGGTTTCAGAATACGCGGGTGGGTTACACTGTGACAGGGTTGTATCTTTTTAGTCATGACACCAAACCTCGGTATTCGCTATTCCATTGGTGTTTGATGAATTCAAAAGATTGATAGAAAATGTCAAGAAAGCCACGTACCCTTGACTTTATCACCAAGCGTTGCACGGGGAACTTTAAGTTTTCGAGCAGCTTCGCGCTGTGACATGCCTTTATTAATCGCCTCAAGTGCTTCCTTGAAATAGTCTGATGTGTAGCCACTTCGATAGTTACGTTTTCTTAGAAATAAGAAAGTGAAATGTGTTGACTAAATGGTGTAGACAAAATAAAAGGGTCAAGTCCTCCAGATAATTCTTACCTCAGCAAAACAAAAACAGGGGTGGTCAAGAGGGAGTCCCCGGGGGGGGGGGGTACTACCCTTGCCGACCAACGGGGGTGTGCCGCTGGGGGTTCGAAAAAGTGACCCTGAATGGGACTTAAACTTTGCGAAAAAGTGACCCTGAAAGAAACTGAAAGTCCAAAATTTTCTCAAAAATTCGAAAATTTTGATACTTCTCTCCCAAAAAGGCCCCCCTACGAGGGACTGACTTTCGTATTTTTGTTTTTGAAACCCTGAATGGGACTCCAGATAGCTAAAAAAGAAACCCTGAATTGGACCCTTTATAGAAAAAAATACCCTGAATGGGACTCTTAGGTTCCTGATGGTTTCTTGTTCATCCTCCAACGACAAAATTTATTAAACAAAGCACAAACTAGACACCCCTGTGTCACAGACCTGGTGGGACCCCCACCCCACTGGAAAAAATTGGTCCAAAATTCGTCCCCGGTGGGAAAAAAGACTTCAAAAACTGTCTCCATTGGAGAAAAAGAAACATTGTCATCCCTATTGCAAAATTTAGATATAAATTTTCCATCCCAAGCAGATTTTTTGAGTTGAAAACAATAGAAATCAAATCCCCACTCAAAAAAATTAAGCAAATTTTTTTCCCCATTGAAATTTATTTAGAGTTTTTCATCCCCACTGCGGCTGAAAATTTCCCACCGGGGCTGTGAGACAGGGGTGTAACTAGGTATATTCCTATATGCCCCTTTTCATGGGCGCCGAGAAAAAATTACAGTCAACGCTCGTGGTTGTCTCGAGACCAACCGAAGTATTTGAAAAAGAGAATGACGTAGCAGGCATTTTCAGCCTATCTTGTATACTCTTGCTTGTAAAGACTGAGAAAAAAGTTCGACATGTGAAAGATTGAGATAACGAGCGCCGACTGTAAAACAAAATAGTTTTCTAACATACCTCTTTGGTTCATTTTCCTTCTTCTTTTTAGCATTTCCTTCGTTCGTTCTTTTTCGCTTACCCATTATTTAACTCGATACAGCTTATTCAAACTTAATAAAATCAAATGTCCTCACAAAAAAGATATCCAAAAGTCTCAAAAATGCGTCTCAGGTTTCTTAATAAAAAATCTCCTCAGAATAGACTTTATTCTTGCTCTACTGTTTAGAGAGGGGCTTATATATACTTTTAAAAATAATTAGCGTGTCAAAAGGAATCGTGAAGTCAGTCCCTAAGGTTCTCC
Organism: Tiaropsis multicirrata; assembly: GCA_032270745.1. Lineage (NCBI taxonomy): Eukaryota > Metazoa > Cnidaria > Hydrozoa > Leptothecata > Tiaropsidae > Tiaropsis > Tiaropsis multicirrata. The sequence goes on from JAUJPO010043321.1 coordinate 16,893, forward strand.
AATTATCTTGTCGTAATCTTGCCTTGTCGTGCAACAACCTTAACGACTTAATTGCTTAATACGAAGGAACTAAAGTTACATGTTGGTCTTATAATCCAAAACAAACGAAAAAATGGGTCAACTTTAAAGACTTATATCTAACGGAGGATTTCTTCTTTTTCAAAGAAACTTCGTAAACGTTACAATTGACCTATTTACAACACTACTATATAAAGATTTTACATATATCTTTCCGCAATCTTTTGTAATCATCGTTCCAAGGGAAACGGTTGTAATTTTCCGTTTTTTGCCCCCTTTTTGCGATGGAATTGAATGACCGTTTTTCTCTTTTGAGTCATCGTTAAGATTGTCGTCCCGGCCAAACACCCCTAAAAAATGAAAGTCACTCAACTGTTCCACCCGAAGTTATAGACGTTTAAAAATGGCCGAAGTTATCAAGAGGTGGCCGAAGTCATCTGGTTTTACGGTATGTGATGTTTTGTTGGAACTTTTCAAGGATCATCTCAATGAGATTAATGAGCATCCAAAGTGAGTAGATTTTTG
>JAUJPO010043332.1:0-17432 GCA_032270745.1 Tiaropsis multicirrata
GTAATTTATTCAATTAATCATTGGCATAATAATTGATCGTTACATCAACACTATCTTTTCGAAGCTAATTGATTATCAATTATTGATTCCAATCAATATTTTATCAATATCGATTCTGTTGGATTCCTCAACTCTTTACCTCAATAAAACTACTTATTAATATATTACTTCTATTTTGGCACTTATGATTTTTACTTGCTACGCATTATTTGCTGGGCCTTCACGCCGTTTAGGCTTCTTGTTAAAGTTTAAGAAACCATGAAGGTATGAAGAAACCAAGATGATACTAAAAAAACAAAAAGTAGATCTGTGATACTGTCCTGGTTTCTGCATAGAGCTATCTTTACTTTAGTGTCTGACAGAAACGCTCCGTTAATATTGATTTTAAATGGATAAACGAATTCTTCATATAATCTCATGGTCGGTTGAAATTTGTGAATACCAGGGACCAAGGCGCAGTCGATTTCAAAACGACGGTATGTGCGGCCAAAAATTTGGATCCTTACAGTGCAGTACAAAATTTGCCAAAAAACTGACCATTACAGTGCATTTTTGGACCAATTTCCCCCAGTTTGAGTAAAGATTTTCTAAATTTCCTACCCTTACAATGCACCTGGATTTTGACAGAACCTTGAAAAACATACCCTTACTGGCTGCACATACCATATGAGTGTTGATCCAGCAATTTCATTTCAATTTACTTTGTTTCACAATTTTATCACATACTTTACCATCCTTCAAACGATCATATTTGAAACTGTGAAGTATTATGTTATAATGAAGATTTTATTTATTTTATCATAAAACTTTCAAAGATTTTTGTGAACCAGGAAATAATTTTCTCGCGTTTCCATGGTTTGATACTGCTGACTAGAGGGAAACAGACACTCTCCCCCTAGGGGGTAAGAGACACCCTCCCCCTAGTCAAATACACCAAGTAATATTATTATAATTTTAAAATGTTTTCGCAATTTCTTAACTCTTTATAGTGAAGAAAACGTGTGGAAATTGTGCGACCAAATCCGCAAAACCAATGCTGTAGAATTAAAGGAATATCATGTTGTGTTCATATCAAACAAGAATCATTCGGTAAGTGATTATTACTAACCCACCAGTCACAGAACGTGCTCACTAGTGTATTACAGTCTTTATGCCTTGCCCGTATTTCAATGTTTTGTGCTTTTTCGTATTCCAATCGTGACGTCGATTAAGTGACGCTTCAAGCAGCCGTAAACCACTGTTGTTTGATGAACAACCGAATTGTTAGTGCGGTGAAATTTCTCGTATTCTGAACGATCAATAAGCGACAAATTTTACATCGATTACGGATTAAATCTCTCTTTTTGATCGAAAATCTCTGCCATTTGCCAAAAATTAAATATCAAAGCATCGCTTGATATAGCTTGACGTCACTTAACGCCTATAAAAATGCCCCATTGACACTGTTTCCAGGAGTGAAGACAATAGTTCGAACCTCAAAATTGGATTTATGACTTTTTTTTTAGATCCCTCTTTGGATGCAAAAACAGAGCCAAGATCCATTGACCCCTGTTGTTTGGGTGAGTTTAGTTTTTTCAAGTCTCGTTGATATGGAAGTATGATAATAGTAGCAGTATTGCCACAAACTTTTGTCAATTTAAATAATATGACACGCCCATACAAAAAACGTATAATAGCGCAGAGGATACACTGTGAACGAGGTTGACTGTGGCAAAGTGGCTTAAATATCAATTTCAGTAATTTGAAAATTCAGAAAAAATTCTCTTTGGCAAATTAGCAGCGCGAGAGATGACCCCCTTATGGTGGTCGTCGGTTCAGATGGGGATTGAACCCACAACCCTCTTATAAAGAAACCAGCACCCTACCATTCCGACAACCTTTCTCACTTTTTGCTTTTTGGAACATTTCTCCATATAACTAAGGTAAATAATTATTTATATTTACATTTCTTTCTTAGGATTATCATGTTGTTTTGGTGCAGAAACCTGAATCGGACAAAGCATTAGTTTATGATCTTGATTCCATCATGGCTTTTCCATGCCCTTTAGAAACTTACCTACAACAAGCAGTCCAAAGCGATGCTTCACTAAAAAAAGAATTCCATAGGTATGTATGTCTCTTTTTAGCCAAAGAAAAAGACAACAAATCAAAGAAATTTTCAGGCGAAAAAATTGGCGGATCGGTCATAATGATTCATCTCTGATTTGATTTACTAAATTTTGATATTCTACGTATAACCTTGTTTCTTAGAAAGTGTTTGGGGTTTATTTGTGACTTCTTACCTCTATAATATAAACTCATGTTTATAAATTAAATGTTTTCTACGGAAACGTCCCAAAAAGCCGGGTGTTTGCCACTAGTTTTGAATTTGACTTACTAATTACATTTGTGCCTAATTGTAGGGGGGGTGGGTAAAATTGCAATTTTTGAAAAATTTCAACCCCCATATCACATTATTATGACCCCAGATTATCCAAAATTTATAGCTACAACCACCCCCTCATTTTATTACTACCCCCCCCCCCCCCCCATTTTAACTACTTTGAAGTTCAGTTTGCAATGCTGGATCTAGAACCACGACGAATTTGTGGAGAAATGCGAAAAGCAATTATCGCGAACAAAATAATTGTTTTTTCACACTTTGCCACAAATTTTTTGCCGTGGTTCTAGATCCGCCTTTGGCTTATATAAAATAAACTCCAACACCCCCCATTTTAATGGAACAACCCCCCCCCCCCCCCCCCATTTTAACCAAAATTACGTTATTCTAAAATTGTTAAAATATTTTTGTGAGAAAATGTATGTGGAGAACGAATTTATAATATAAAACTTAAAGAAGGTACTAAATTGCAGGCTAAAATTAACTAAATTAAATAGGTTAAAAAGTTAAGAAAGGATTTTCATTAGATATACTTTTGGAGAAGATAGAGACGAGAAAGAAGAAAGATTGTTTAGAGATTTATAAGATGCATATAAAGAGTTTTTCTTTCCTCCTGAAATTTTTTGGAAAATATGCTTATTTAATGGTGGGGGGGGGGTTCCCAGGGCTTTACGGTACCAGTTTTTTGCAAGATATTTGAATCTTTGCTCAATTAATTGATGTTATGTTTGCTTCTTCGTACATGTCAGTAATTTTTGTCCACATAGGTCTGTTTAAGATAATTCTCAGTGCCTTGTTTTGGATCTTCTCAAGTCTATACAGTTGAGTTTTTGAAAGAGAAGGTAAGCAGATGTTAGAGTATTCTAATTTAGATCTAAGAAAAGTTTTATACAGCATTAGAAGTTTTTTTTTTGACATAGAATACTCCAAGGTAGAAATAAAATTCAATATATGGAAAGATTTGTTGGTTTTATCAGTGACATGTTCTATCAGGTTCATCTGTTTATCAATAGTGACACCCAAAGGTTTGATTTTGTTATCCTTTTTCAGCCTTTTCCCCTCAATCCAGATGTCCATCTTACTGTTTCCAAAGTTGATATGTTTTGTTTTGTCGAAATTAACTTTAAGACCCAATTTATCAAACCACTTTATTAATGTATGTATTCATTTAATTTAGAATTATAAACATATTTATATTTCTCCCAAGCTGCTAAGTCGTCAGCAAATCGAGAAATTTATGAGTTAATGCACATCCCTTAAAGAATCGGTGAAAGACAAGAGCACTGGGTTACCCCAGCCATGAATGAAAAAACAGAAGAATTAAACTGACAATGAGATATGAAAGCTTTTCTATTTTTTAGATGACTATAAAGAATATTGATAAGATAAGAAGGAAGTTTGAGAGATCTTAATTTGTATAGTAGACTATGATTCACTTTATCAAAGGCTTTCTCAAAGTCTACCAATAAACAGCATGCAATTTTTTCTGCTTTGCTTCTTGAAAGTCATTGATTAAGTGAAAGAGATTGTCTGTAGTACTACTTTTGGCTCTGAAACCTGATTGTTCATGGTTTAGGATGTTATTTGACTCAGCCCAGGTGTAGATTCTATCTGCTAATATTTTTTCGAAGATTTTGCCAATAGTTGGAAGAAGACTAATTGGTCAATGTTCCGAGAGTTTGGAAGTATTGGCTTTTTTTGGAATCATAGTAATACGTAGCGTAGTTCTTCTATTCGGTCTTGGAGTCTAATCCCCAGTATGGAGCGAATACAGTTATTTTCGAATACTGAGAGCTTGTTTTCGTCAAGCTTTGTTAGGGACCAGGTTTCTGCACCGTAGATTGCGATTGGGAGAATGAACGCTTTGTACATTTTAAGAGCATTAGAGACATCTCTTCTTAACCAGATGTTCTGTTTTAGTTTTGCAAAGGCAATACTTGCAAGTGAAATTCGTCTTTTTACGTCCGTGGAGGTACTAGGAACATTTGATCCGGGAAAAATGAAGTCTTGAACAGTGTCAACATTTTTATTGTCAATTACAACTGACTGAGGGCTGGGTGTTATGGCATTTTGTGGCATTAATTTTCATGACAAACTTCAAACAGGCGTCCTGTAGTTGATTCGTTCGTAGAGAGTTGAAGTTTCTCAAAGACAGCTGCTATTAAGGTGGTATCATCTGAGTAGCGAACATCAATACACAGGTCATTGTTAAAGGTTGAACAGTGTTGGTGATAGCAAGCATCCCTGTCTCACCTACTGTCACCTCAAACCAATTAGTCAACTTTCCATCAACGTTGACAGCACAGTCTTGTCATACATGTTTTTAATCACCTAAATCACAGTTTCGTTGACGCCGATTCGATTCATCATTTTCCACAAAGCAGCCTCTCTCCATATGGTATCGAATGCACTTTTAAAGTCAATGAATTGGTAGTGAAGATTAATGTTTTTCTCTTTGGATTTTTGCATCAATTGCCGGATAACGAATACCGCATCTGTTGTCCCTCTGTTAGGTCTAAAGCCATACTGCCTTATCGCTTGTAATTTCCTCCGTTTTTGCTTGAATATGCTGCAGTAAGATACGGTTTAAAACTTTCCCTGGGATCGACAGAAGGGCATTAGCTCCGTAGTTTGCTGGATTTTCCTTGTCACCTTTCTTGAAGATTGGGGTAACAAGCATTTTAGCAAAGTGAGATGGAGTCCAAGATGTGACTCCACCTGCTTTAAGCACTTCTAGTGTGATGCTGTCACATCCGGGAACTTTGTTATTTCTTAAGGGAGGTGATAGCTTTTTTAATATTCTCTTTCGATATTATGAATTCGTCTTCCTCATTATGGACAGGATGGTGAGTTTCGATCATGTCAAGTGTCTGTTCGTTTTTGGGAAATTCTGTGTTCAAATGGTTTTTGAAGTGCTTTTAATAAATTTCAAGGACTTTGGCTGGGTCTGTCGTCTTTTTCCCGTTTGCACCTTTTAATGCAGGGACGTTTTTTATTGGTTTGCCTTCAAGCTCGTGAACACTACAGATTTGAAAAGGCTGTGAGAATTCTTTTTCTAAAAATCATCTTCAAGTTATTTTTATTTTCCTCCGCATCTTCACAGTTGGGAGACGATAGCATGTCTTTCCTTATTAGTTTTCTCCTTTTATCACATAATTGTATGGTATCCTTTGATAGGCCATCGACAGCTTTTCTTTTTCGAAAGCCTACAACCTCCTTTGTTGCTTTATTTATAGTTTCAACAAATTTATTGCATGATGCCTCGACTGAGCTGTCGTTTATTTTATTTACCAACGTTTCGAAATAGCCACCGATCTTAATCTTGAACTCTTCAGCATACTCCTCAGTTTTTAGTTTTGAATCTCTTTCTTTGGGGTAACTGAAGTTTGTATTTTACCATTAATAGCGGATGATCTGAGCTCGCATCAGCAGAATTGAATACTCTACAACTTTTGATACAGGACTTCTGTCTGACTGCACGATAACGTAATCATTCATTTCGAATACTTCTTCAATCTCGTTAGTCCAATGGGTTACAGATACTCCGGGTATGTCGATTCTAAGACGCTTCATCTCTTCGGTTAGGGCTTTCAGTTTGAAATCACCATCGTCGTCACTATTGTAGAGTGTCCTTACGTTCCAAGATTTGGATTTTAAACAATTAAACTATTGGCTAACACCCGGATTTTCCGGGATGTTTCCGTAGAAAAGGTTACGTAATGGATATCATGAATTTGAGAACTCAAACAATTCGAACAAAATCTTCCGTCCCGTCTAGCTTAAGCCTCTATAATTGGAAAAAATGTTCTGGTCCCCCTCTCAGATAGCTTTTTATAACTGACATCTTCACATAAAACTAATGAAGATTTGCCCGTGTTTTAGATGTGGATACCAACTCTGTTTAAAATATTCCCGAATTAAACTTTTAAATTGCTTTGACCTCTTATTTTAGATTTTAGGCCTTGGCTCTTTTTTTGAAATTCAGTACGAAGTGTTTCTCGTTTTAAAGCCACGACTTTCACAGGTTTTAGCTCTTGTTTTCACTATGGATGTTCTTACTTAAATGGATATAAAGGGAGGGGAGAATGTTAGATTGAAACCTGAATTTATATTCAAATTCCATTAGTTTTGATGTCTTTCGAAATATAAACAAATATTCCCTTTTGGAAAATTTTATACATGTTTTTTCTTTTTCGTTTATTTCCTTCCTTGAACTTGTCGGGTTATTTAGGAAATATCATGGGAACTTTTTAGCGTGATATTCGCCCCCTTTTTCTACTTCCAATACGTGAAAGCGACAACCCACTCAATGGTTCACTAGCTCAAACTGTTATTTTCATTATATGCATATTTTTCTTCAAATCGCAAACTATTTGAACAGTCCGAAGTTTTAGATAAAAAATCTTGTTTAAAGTTCTTTATATTTCCTTCGTGTATCAGAATATATTAAGACTTCGAACAAAGATTTCCAAAGAACAGTTTTCCTTAAAGATATGTCCATTCTACCCTGCTATTTCTATGTGCTAATCTGCTTTCACCATTGAAAATAATTTCCGAAGTTCACTGGGTATACTTTCAGTCGTATAAAGCGATGGTGGTTGAGTGGATTGAGTGTTCGCCTCCCGTTCGCAAGGTTGTGGGTTCAACCCCCAGTCGGGTCAGACAAAAGACTTGAAAACTGGTACTGGCAGTTGTCCTGCTTGGCACTTAGGGATTAGAGCAAGGGTAAGTGGAGAAATCCAGGGAAAGGAGTGACGCTCTCCCCTACCTTCGGGTAGAGAGCTATCGAAAAGGGAGCCTTCGGGTCGCCCTCGACTGCGACAAACTTTTGATTACTTCAATCGTATATAACTACATCTAGATTCCGGGTATTTCCAATACAGATTGCGCGAGTATGCATTAAAATATATAGTATCATAAAGTTTTTAAAAGCCGTCAAAGAAATGAAATCCATTTTTCAGATTTTTCTTTCACAATCAGAGCAAACTTGTTTTAGCTCTTCCTCTTTCCACACTGTAATATTTTCACGGAATGACATAACATCTATTTAAGATAAAAAAGCAACATAACATCCCCGTATATCCATCATATCGGATAACGTTTGTGGCCTATCTATCATCTGATTTCTATCTTTGTGCTTTTCTTTTTAAAAGTACATTACTTCTTGACAATTTGGTTTCGTTGTGACATCAAATGATCTCATGGTGGTCGCACCACATTGTACATCTACTTTCGAATTTTAATCTGCCTCTGACTGAACGTTAGATATCCGAGCCGCCTGGACATGGACCCTTTGAAAACAATAAAAAAACTGCTTAGAAAGCCCTAGTTTACTGCGCTGTCCACGTAAAATATGGACTCTATCTACACTAGAAGGAGAATTTTTTCCTCGTTTAGTCTCTATCTATACTAGAAGGAGAATTTTTTCCTCGTTTAGTCTCTATCTATACTAGAAGGAGAATTGTTTTCTCGTTTAGACTCCATCTATACTAGAAGGAGAATTGTTTCGTCGTTTAGTCTCTATCTATACTAGAAGAAGAATTATTTCCTCATTTAAACTCTATCTATACTAGAAGGAGAATTATTTCCTCGTTTAAACTCTATCTATACTAGAAGGAGAATTCTTTCCTCGTTTAGTTTCAACTAGTGATACACCATTTCACCAGAGGAAGAATTCGGATATTGTTAACTTTCCTGAAATCAAGCCTTAACTTAAAAGAGCGCCGTTTTTAAAGAACTTCCTGAGAATTTCCCAAAATAAATTTCAACACATAAATACATTTCAACATAAATTGAATCTTAAATTTGATTTCCGCTGCAAATGGTAACAAAGTACCTTATCGGGGAAAAGTGATCAATTATTTAAAGGGCTATTAAGATTTTCCCAAACTTTTCTGCAGCCGACCAAAATTTTCCCCTGGTTTCTTTCCCCTGATAAGCGTAATAATTATCTTTTTGTATTTCGTCAGGAAATTTCGGATCGTAGCAGCGGACAGATTTCTAGAAGCATTTGCATCGGACAGATCACACATGTTAAAAACGAACGGTGAATATATACAACCACCACCTAACTATCCACCTATCAGAACTGCTCGTAAGTGACTTTTTTGGTTTGCATGTTGAACGGAGTAAATATAGAAAATTTTCTTTTTAATCGTTAAAGTGCTCGATAATTGTTTTAAACAAAAAGAGCTGTTATGTTTGAAAACGAAAAAGACAAATATTTATTTTCAAGAACTTAAAAGTTTCATCATCACCTTAAATATACATCCTTTACGGAGTAGAATAAGTTTAAAAGCGTATATTTAAAATCTTTTGATTTGATTTAAAGTCGTGCGTTCGAATTCCCATTTTTTTAATTGTGGCGCAAATTTGGTCATCAAATAAATATGTGAATTAGAAAAAATGAATTATTTACGCTGTATTTAGAATGATCGAAATTTTTTCAAAAAATAATTTGAAATTTAAACTAATGTTCTTAGCATGTTCTTAACCCTTTGGTATTTGAAGCCGTTTGCTCTTAATCCTTTTTTTTGTTTAAATGAGCTAGGGCAAACTTTAAACAGCAATATCTCCTGACCCAGAAGCAATATCTCCTGACCCAGAAGGAATTAGAGGTTGTTTTATAGCTTGTTGGATAGCTGGTTGGATAACTGAGAGTGTCCTCTTTCTTTCAGGGGAGGCGGGCGTTCCTTTTTTTTAAAGTCAGGCCCGCTACGCAGTAAGTCAGGGCGACTTTCAACTGCCAAGTCTTCAAATCGCTTCTATTTCAATTCTATTCGCTAGAGGACAGAATCTAGTGTAAATGAATCATTTTTTTCGTATTTAAGTTCACTAGTATGGCCAAAAAACAGTCAAAATGTCAAAAAAGGAAATCTTTGAACTTTTGGCTCTTTTTTATTTTCAAGGTCAAAATCTGTCCAAAAAAACTAAATTTGTAAATCTTTTGTGTTGCAACTGAATGCATGAACTCATTTCCATTAACTTAGGCCATAAATGAAGATAGTGATACTATCCGACATTGAATGGTTGGCTTAAGTAAGCCCAGAACCGAAATTAATTCTTGCGAGTACAATAGATTGCTACTTTTTTTTAATTTAATTTTCATTTTCTGTTTAAGATGAACTGATGAATTTGGATGATTATATCTCAATGGCACCAAAGCTGGGAGATGGCGTGGTTAAGGATTTACAAGGCTTTGCTGAATATTTTAGACCAAGACCCAAATCATCTAATTCTTCAGAGAAAGTAAAATAATTTGCTCTATTGTTTACTTTGTTTATACAGTACAACAAATTGAGAATTAAAAAAAGAGTTGGGAATAAATGTCGAGTTGTTGAGAGGTACTCGCCGTTGTTATGTGAGTTAGGAGCTTCGGCATTCATTTGATAATAGTTCGAGAGACATTCTAAATGGAAATGTTGAAAGTAATTTTTACAGATTTGAGGATGTAAATGAACACTTCATCCTTTCAGCTGATCCAGAGACGGATACAGCAGATACTCAAAACATTTAACGGAGAGAGATTTAACTTCCATATAAGGAGGGATATGGATAAAACAAACAACACTCTCTCCGTCAGAGGTTTTGAGTAGCTTTTGTCTGTATCCTCCACTGGAACCTTGTATATCTCTTAACTGATAATAGGGAGCTACCTACTCTCTATATCTTTTAGTTTTGCCCAAAGTCTTTGTGTTTTAACTTGGTTTTTGGTATTCTCTCTGTCAAACTAAAACCCATTTTTTCCCTAATAGTTCTTTCTACAGGACTAGTTTATTATTCTTAAAGATTTTCTGGAAAGGATTTTAACTATTTGAGAGAGACTGAGAGGGAAAACCCCCTTTTTTAATTTACACTTTTTGGGGATTCTCCAAAAACTGGTCTGAAATCAAGAATCCACCATTTAAACAGGCTCTAAAGAGACCACTGGTAAATTGCCATCACTTTTTACGTGAAAATACTTTTTGTAGGATTCCCCTCAAACCGGTCTGAAAAGCCAATTGAAGCCAAGTTTTATCTGAAATCAAACTCATCATGTAGACAGGCCTAGAGGTTCCAAACTTTTTAGGCTAAATGGATTGTTTTTCTCGATTTGATATCCTTTTCACGATGACATACCCGTGTATAGTAGGTCATCATATCACGTGTTCAAATCATGCAAGATCATGATAATCTGTTCTTGTATGTATTGATGAAGATTAACATTATCATGTGATATGAATAACTTAGCATGGCGAGCTTTTTTATCATTAAACTCTGTGGACGTTAATTAGCCCTCATACAGATTAATATTGCAGCTGTGCAGATCTACGTGATTGTTTATAAGAGCCAGTATAGTAATGTAGGTAGTGCTTAACTTGTTTTGTTGTTGTAGCAGCCTTCTTACCATCCTCACTCGGCCGAAAGTGTAGCCAAAAATTGGACTTTAAAATCGAACCTTATACCCTTACAGTGTATTTTCCCCCAGTTTGAGGAAAGAATTTTGTCAGAACCTTGAAAACCCTACCCTTATACGCACATACCGTAGGTCGGACCATATGCGGAGTGCCCCTCCCCCGGACATGCTCTTGTAAAGAACTATGCTTCCTAATTGTCTTTGTGCACCAAGGGAAAGAAGGTTTGAATCAGAGTTGTAGTTGAACTCTAGATTCTCGTCAAAGACTGTTAACTTGGTTTATTGTTTACATTTTTATCTTGTTAAGAAACGTTACTTAATTTATATGGAATTTTTTTGGGTTGTCCGAAAAAAAGGTTTAATATTACTATTAGCTACGATTTGTTTAAAGTCTTAAGAATTTAGGTTTGAAAAAGTTTTTTTAAGTTATATTATGTTTACTATACTTTATAATTGTCATATATCTTGAAATTTTTTTTGTATCATATATTTTGATTTTTTTTGTAAATAAAACAAGTAACATCTAAGAAAATTTTTAATCTCTTTTATTTTCCATTTTACCCTTGGGAATAATGAGCGATCGATATTATTGACAACTTTTATGCTATTTTTATGTTTATTTCAATTTAACTGACAAAAGAGGGCAATATTTGCATTAAATTGGTGGAAGTATTTTTGTGCTATAAAACGAGGTTTCTATAATTTTATCAATTGTTGTTTTCGTATATATTTGCTAACGGGACCCCCTGTTTTCGTATGAAAGCCCTATTATTACTATCATAGCAACGCTAAATTGTTTTCTTTCAGAGGGAACAATTTTTTCTTACACTGAACTGAGAAAACCCCTTAAAAAGCAATCTACGTGTTACGAAGAAAACTCTTTACTAAAGCTTTTTGTCACCTCAATCAACGTTATCAAAAAAACTTGAATATGGTCAAGATCAAAGATATGAATATCTTTATATTTTCGAGTTATTGAAGTCAGCAGAAAAAGAGAATAGTTGCTTAAACAGTTCTCCTTCCCTCTTACTTCGTTAATCACTCCAATTTACGTTGTTTCCTTCTCGCTAGGGGTTTCCACTGACATTTTGTTTGTGTTTAAACGCGAGTGTTTCGTCAGCTGATACAAGGATGGTAATAATATGTGGAAAAATAATAATTTCCTATCATCAGTATTTTACAGACGTCCCTTACTAGTCATGTTAGAGACTTTTTTATTGTAGAATAATTAAAATTTCTTCAATTCGCATCGCAGAATTCCTGAAAATATTGCCATTGTTGTATTTACCAGGAGAGACGTAATGTAAATGCTTCTTAAGGTCTGCACTTTAGACTTTCGGGATTTTCTCTGAATGTAAATATAGAAAACACATCTGATTGGACAGAATGTAATAAATCTCATACTATTCGGCCAATCAGTCGCGACTACAAATCTCCGAGGAAGCCCCTTACATGTTTTCTGGTTAGTTTCAAAACAAAAATTTTTGTAGAAAAATTTTAATCGAACATGGCTGGCTTCTGACAGCACCAACCAGAAGAAAAATCAAAAGCTGGTCTTACTTTATTCTTTATGATTCGATATATTTAGGAAAGTGGTTCTCAGCTAATTCAATTTGTTCAATAATGAGGCCTAATGATGGTAAGAGTACTGCTTTTATTCGACTTATTTTTTTTACTCAAAGTTTTCTTGTTGTAATATTTCGGTTAGAATTGAATGTGTTGTTATGAATTTACTAACCAAAAATGTTCTGTTAAAGTTTAAATAAGGTTGAACATTTAATTTGGAGGATGTAGTTTTTCTTCAAGTGTCGAGAACTGTTTTTCTAGGCACACAGTACACATTATTCAGTTTTATTATTCAATATATCACCATTACAAGTTTTTTTATTGAACTTGTCCACAAATACATTTTTCCATTTACACAAGAACCTGCATGAACAACTGTTTTTGTGTAGGTACGAACAACTTAATTTGATTCCCATTGTTAAAAATCAATAGAGTGTCCCATATGGGAAAATATTATTGTCAAACTTCTTTTTTTCTTGTTAGGCCTAGATTACAAATAACTTTGGGTAAAAAATAGTGTTGGTCGGTCGGCTGTCGGTAGAAAAAAATTAAACTTGCAGGCAATAATACGTCTAAAATCATCTAGCACACACATACTCAAAAAATCATTGTTTGCTCAAATCGCAACTTGTGAATTACTAAATCAAATTTTAAAAACGGAATGAAAGTTGTAGGCTCTAGGTGAGCTAGTGGAAATAAGATTTTTGACATACTTAGCGTGAAAATGATAAAGAAATAAGTTAGCCCAAAAAGGATCAGGATCTATACCCATTGGAATACCAATGCATTGCCTAAGAATTGTATTTCCAACTTTGAAGAAACAATTTTTAATCAAAAAGTTAACTTGTGTATCACGGAAAAACTTTTTATTAGAAATTGGGAGCAAACTAAGAACTTTTTTTCATCATTTTTTCTTACTCGTACAGAGGAAAATTAAACTTAAATTTTGGTATATCATACTTAGCATGTGCTTCATTATTGGTTCAAAAGTTATAAGTAAAATCTATTTTTCAAAGAGTGCAAAGATATGCTTCATGCTGACAATTTGTTCAAGCTGAAGTTTTTAGGGCCATATAAGAAATGTTATCCTGGTTTATATATAAAAGGTCTATTTTCCTTTAGCCTAGGTAAAAGCATATTACTTGTCTTGGTACTGTATGGATTTATACTCCATATCTAGGACAACCTTATTCATGATTCATTGTTTTTTTATTGAACTATTTATTTTATTTCCTCCTATGTTATTATTCATGAGAATTTGGTTTTACATAACAATAAGTTTTGAAGTGGATTTACTTGAGGTATATACACCATCAAAAGTCATAAAATTCAATAAGAATTCAAATTCAAGAAAGCATTTTTCACATCTCTAACCTAGTGTTAAAAAGTTTGATCAAGCAATGTTTCATCTGGTAATATTTAACATATTCAACAGTAAAATGGATATATTGGGATAAAGTGGGATAAATTTAGAATTTTTACCAAAAGTGTATCTTGCACATTATAAAAAGTATATATCAGATACATATAGCTTTCATTATGTAAACAATATAATTTTTAAAGGTTATGAGCTCTCACAAGTATTTAAGAAAACATTATCTCGTTTTTTTCAGGACCTTCTCCAAACTTTTTTGAGGTTGAAATTTCACCAGTAGAATTTTTCCAAGATGTGGGAGTTATGGTTGTAGAAAGTCGGTTACCTGATAATTCTAAATCAGGTAAAAAGGTTGCTGTTCATTCATGGCCAATCACAAGAGATTCAAAGAAATCTTGTTGTGACAGCAACTCAGAAAATGAGGTAAAAATTTACTTTTGTTGACTATGAAATAAAGATAAATGTTAATATCTTTGCATAGAACATGTTTTGCATATATAACTAGTCTTTTGTTCCTTTTATAATTAGCTTGTTTAGTTTTATCCTTTATCAAAAGCATACTTAATGCATTATTATGTTTTCATGTCATTAAGCTCCCCTAATGATTTATAATGTGATGAAAAATCATGTGTTGCTTTTAAGGTATGTCATAACCCTTTTTGACACCTTCTCTTTTTTTGTTAATAACTTCCGAACAAGAAATTTCTAAGTAATAAAAGTATATATTTCCTGAAAGCCCATAAAATTTCCTAAATGATGGTACTAGATAAAATCTTATTGGGTATACTGAATAAGAGTAATTACATAAAGACCAAATTTCGACCTATGTACTTTCAAAGGGGATGAATTCACCCATAGCTTTGAGCTATCGAGATGATTCTTTTTTTATATGAATAAGAAAAGATTTGTCTAAAAACAGTCTTAAGATTTTTTTTCTAATTGGTCGGTTCCCGATTTATGCAATAAAACGTCAAAAAAGCTGAAAAATTACTGTAATTTTCTCTTTTTTTCTACTAATTTGCAAATTAAAAGATAATGAGGCGATTAGAAGAAAATACCTAAGACCGTTTTTTAGAGCAATCTTCTGGGAATACATTAAAAAAACAATGAAGTCTGCACCTCATAGCTACGGGTGAATTTATGTCTTTTGAAGATACCATGGTATAGCAAAATATGATTTTTTCTACAGCGATTTTAAGTTTCGATAGAGATAATTAGTTGTTTGATTAGTAATTGTCAAGTTCAAACAGAAAATTGAAAAGTAAACACTAATTATCTTCCTAAAACTCTTATAACTTACGATTTAAAAAATATTTTGTAATAGTTCTTTCACAGTTCGAAAGCTTAGGTAGGAAAAGTACTTTCAAGTAACCGAAAAAAATATGTTTTGGAAAAAAATGAATTTCAGGGTTATGACATACCTTAAAAAAACAAGGAACTTGTAAAATTCCAGTAAAAAACAGAAAAATTTACAATGTGGGTTGAGAGTCCAACCCTGTCATTCATAAAAATGAAAAAAAGGTCATCCAGTGTAAATAATAGAGATCAGTGATAAATTCAGTCTATGGACTCATGCTTTACTGAGAGGACTGGATCTAGTAACACGAGTCTAATGAGAAAAGCTTTCTTCCACCTTGACGGCCTCTCATTATACACGTATAAGAATAGTTCCTATAAGAATATTAGGGTGAGATTTTGAATGACATTAGGTCTTTTGTATAGAACAATGCTTACCCTGGAAGATTTTTTAGTTTTACTCGTCATATAAAAAGAGGGTATCCACACCTTCATACCAAATAAAAACACTTACTTGGGAAATTATTACTATCCATCAATGCGATTTCGTTGAGCACTTGTCTTATACTTAAATCGTTCCATCCTTCCGTCGGAAGTTTTCCCTAAAAATTTAAAATAATGATTATTCATTAGGCTATTACCTTCAACTCACATAAATAAGCTATGATTTTAATTCTTAAAAAGTATTTCAATCCCTTCTAATCAAGGAGAAAGATAATGGGATGAGCTGGAGTTTGTATAAGGTCGCTTCAAGATTGGTTCATTTCGATTACCATTATAATGATGCGTTCTTTAGAAAATCAACGACCATTAATTATTATAGCAAAACAAAAGACCTTGTAAAAATTCCAGATTGACCCACACATATATAGGAGAAATATTTTCAATTATTGAAAAACTTTACATTAGCATTACAGTAGCTCTAGATTTTTCAATTTGAGGTCCTCCTGTGCAGCCGTCCAGCTAGTCTGTCTGACATCAACAAAACATACTAACTTGTTCTAGCAATGTGCGCAGATTTTTCTCCAAGACACGACGGGCTTCTTTTCCTTGGTTGACATAACCAGAAGAAACATATTTCTCAGCTAGCTTGAAATTCTCCTCGTTCATCTCGCGTTGCGGTTATTTTGTACGTGTTAACCTGGTTTGTAGTTCTTAGTTAAATCTACGGATAAATAGTATAATCTTTAAACACGATCTACCTTTGAATATGATGAAAGTTACAAAATATTACAACGTAAAAAATAATCAAAATAATTCCAAAGAAACAAAATATATGTTCTCCATTTATATGCAAAAAAATAGAATTTTGTATTATAATCCCTCTTGTTGTACCCAAAGTGCTAAGCTAAATTAGCTGAAACACAAACATCGATATGTAGTCTCCTGTTTGTATCTATTATGATCTACTTGGGGAAAGTCACAATGTGCAAAGATCCTAACATTCTGTTTTTTTGCACCTGCAAACGGAGGTTTTCTTTTTAAACTTCTGGTATCATGATAAGTAATTACCAGATAATTACCAGATAATTACCACATAAATACATTTTGTCGAAATTAAATCAGAAATAATAATATTACGAACACAGCGCATAAAACAAATCAAAATTAGCTCAGGACAGTGATGGTTTGAATGAATGATACTGCTTTTTACACAGTTTTTTTAATGACATGTACAGTACTCAACATTCTATTATAGCAATGTTAATGTAATTAGGTAGGTTAATAAAAAGTCAGAATCTTTATTCATCAAATCCTAAAATCAATTTCAATTTTCTTAAGACTTTTCAATGATCGAATACGAAAGAAAGATTTTGCGTTACGATCATAACAAAACTTAGCAATTTGATGCAAAAAATGCTATAAAATGAGATGGATTCGCATCATTAAAATACTTAAATCTAAAGAAAATCACAATACAAAATGTACCATCTAGCAAATATGTCCCATATTCTATTGCACAATATCATATCGTAAAAAGTTGCCTCATAAATAAACAAAAACACTAGAAGTATTAATGTAAAAGAACTCCCCATCAACACGAATACTAGTATATGCGTGAGATTGAACTATTTTATCTCAAAATCGACTTTAAAATATGATTTCAAATTTTCTATACAGTAAATAAAACTGATATAGAGGTAGATAACTTTTTTTCTCTCTCGTTTCTTTAACAGAAAAGGAGTTCACTCTGCGGTTGACATGGAGATCGCCTTTAAAATAATTACATTTTGTTATGAATAGAACGTGACAGATATTAAAAGCTGCTCCAGAACAAAAATTGTCCGTGAAGAGTACTATCAGAAAATGGTATGGTTTGCGGAGGTTTGATGACTAGATCATGAGATATTTTGGTTTTAAGTTTTACAGATGCACCAAAATGTGCTGAGTCAGCAAAAATTATTGATCTTAAAACTTGA